>JAJPUD010001094.1:182988-211173 GCA_023553655.1 Myrmecobius fasciatus
GGGGGGGGATTTGTAACAGAAAGCTTTGTAAGGGTTAATGTTCAGGAATTACCCATACATATGTTTTGCAAATAAAAAGTATTAATAATAAAAAAAAATTAACCCTTACATAGCTTTCTGTTACAAATTTTCCCCCCAACTCCCCACCCCTCCTCTAGATGGCAGGATATCCACTACATGTTAGTTATGTTAAAATATTGGCAAATTGAATATGTGTATACATATTTCCAAACTTATCATTGTTGTGCAAGAAAAATCTTATCTACACAAAAGATATATCAGATAAAGGAAACACAATGTAAGCAAATATCAATCAAGGAGCCACTGTACCTATTTTGTTGCATATTGTTTTAAGTTTATTCTTGAGGGCACACACAGAATCAGTATTTAATAAATGCTTTTGACTGGCTTATTTGTTGACTGGTGACAAGAAGGAATGTTCCATCAATGTGGCAAGAATAAAACTGAAGGTAGTTAGAAAATAGGGATACACATGTACAATAAAAATAACAGGTAATTTCTACCTATGGCAGATGTAAATTAAACTTCCTTTACATCAAGTAGAACAAATTTTTTTCCTAGTCTCCATTAGATTATTATAGTTTTGCAACTATTTACAGTTCAATGGGAGGGGGAGAAGTATTTATTTTTTTAAGAACAGAATTTTATCACCTGCTTCAAATTTTGCGCATAAGAAGTAGAATTAAAATGCAAAACATTTGAAGCCAGTTATGACAAAAAGTAAAAGGGTACTTTAAAAGGAATAAATCTGGAAACACTTGGTCACCCTCATAGGAGCATTAGAATTGGAGATGGTCTAAAACTGCAAAAGCAAGAGTATTCTCTGAGGGAGTAAGGCTGCTGAATTTAACCAAAGGCAACATTCTCCTGGAATGGGATCACATGAATTTGGTAGGTGAATGGGAGGAGTGAGTTAAATCAAGAGCCACTTTGATGTAGGGAAGAAGATTATAGCTATGAAAATGATGGGAAGTAGAGGTCTTGCTTGAAGAAATGAAGCTTTATATAATCTGTGCTCTATGTGGAAAAAATCTCAATTTTATATCCATTCTTGACATCTAACCTCAGAATGTATTAAATGTTCTGTAAGTTAAATCATCTTTGCCATTATTACACAGAGTAAAAATACTTATTTACCCTACCTCATAGATGTTAATCATAGCTTCCAAACCAAAATTAAAAGGGGATATAATATATATACACACATATTTGACATATGTCATGTATGCACACATCCATGCACATAAACATATATATATGATGTTGACTGTGAATTATTAATTTTGAATCATATGAGAAAATATTGTCAATTTGTTAATATAAGTATAAGGTCTTAGAAACATATTATTTGAAAGGATTATTAAGTGATTATTTGAACCCTTCTGCTGGGCACCTTAAAGGAATATGGCCATTCCATGTGTCTTGTCACAAATAAAGTTTTAGCAAGTTTTCCCTGAAATTGTTCTTTTATAAATGAAAAAAACCAAATAGCAACAATTCTGTAGCTTCCCCCCTCTTACCTATGGTGTTTATTTCTATTGCCATCCTATTCTTTGGATACATCTGAAGTATTTATTACTAAGGGATACTATAGTAAAGAGAAGAGGGATTTTAGACTTTAAAACTGTTATATCTTGGTATTGTGTTAGATTTTAACAGTACTGTAGTCTTAAATTGCTGATTCTTGTTAAACTTCAAACCCAGTACTATATATTAATACTTTGATAGGTCTATCTCATTAGTGTAGAGTCAGCGGCTACTTCTGATGACTCATATTTCTTTCTGCCCTACAGATAACCTTAACTCATATAATAGTCACAGCTTTCCTGTCTTAAAGTAATACTTTGAATTTGGGTGATTTTGTTAAATGATGAAAACATTTTTGTTTGTCACTTAAAGCCCCACATAGATTGGCTCTCTCTGATCTTTCTAAATAGTAAGACATAACCACCAACCTTCATACTGTAAATTTCAGGCAGACTTGCCTGATTGTTGCTCATTATGTCTAAAGTACTATTTCCCAATTCTTTGTCTTTGCATAAGGCCCTACATATTCACACACACACACACACACACACACACACACACACACACACAAACACACACACAGAGTTTCACATACTAAGACTCCTTTTTGTAAATTCACCATCTCCTTCTCTGTCTGTCTCTGTCTGTCTCTGTCTCTGTCTCTGTCTCTGTCTCTGTCTCTCTCTCTCTCTCTCTCTCCCGTTTCTGTTTTTCTGTCTGTGTCTGTCTCACTCTCTCTTTCTGTCTACTCTCTGTTGCTGTCTCTGTCTCTCCCCAATAATTATTATCTCCTTCTCTGATGCTTCTCACGGTTCTCATTTCTCCTTAAGAATTCAAAACCATTCATTCAATGATCCAGACTAGTAATTATGTTTTGCATCTCTTCCATTTCAAAGCTAAACTCTTCTAGAAAATTTTGGTGCTTACACATTTTGTAGTACTTCTCTTCCCTTTTCTCTTTATGCTATCAATATTTTTGGTGATCAATATGTGGCTCCAGTGTGTACAATTATCATCTTTATGCACCTGATTCCTGGATATATGTACTGAAATTTTGTCATACACCTGAGTTTTAGTACTGCAATATCAATTATCTTCTTGAACATTTTCTAATTTGTAGTCCCATAGAGATCTAACAATCAACATAATCTAAAACAAACAAGCAAGCAAGCAAACAAACAAAAAAATGTTTTCATCTTTACCCTCAAGCTCTTTCCTTTCCTGACTATCCCTGTTATAATTCACTGCACCACTATCCTCTCAGTTATCCAAAATTGGAAGTTCAGTATCATATTTAAAACATGTATCCAATCATTTGTCAAATTTTGTCATCTCTACTTTCACAAAGTCTCTAGAATGTTTTCTTTACTTACACTGTCATTACACTGGTACAGGTCTTCATCAGCTCTCACCTAGACTAAAGCAATAGCTTTCGAATTTATTTCTTTTACAACTTTCTTTCCACTCTAATTGATATAGTTAAAGTGATTTCCCTAAAGCACAATATAGCCATATTATCCTAAGATGCAGTAAACTCCAATGACTGCTTATGGCTTCCAGGATCACATTTAAAATTTTCTGTTCAATTTTTAAAGTTTTCACAACTTGCTTACTTCTTACTTTTTTCAAACTGTTTACATTTATTTCTCTTCCAAAATGTCTACCATTCAGCCATTTTGTTGTTTTTGAAGTATTTCAGTTATGTCTGTGATTTTCTTGGCAAAGACACTGGAATACTTTGTCATTTTTCTCTCTAACATTTTACAAATGATGAAATTGAGACAAAAAGGTTTAAATGACTTGCCCACTTTAACACAGCTATTAAGTGTCTGAGCCTGTATACCTTTACTTCTTTTCCACAAACTCTATCATTCAACCATATTGGCCTGCTTACAGTTGATCTCTGAAGTTCATATCTTTGTCCTGGCCAGGCAAAATGCAATACAATGCCTTCCCTTCTGAGTGCAATTTTTTAGGTTCACTTGTCTCCCTTCAAAATTCAACTTGTATAAGAGACCTTTCCTGCTCTCACCCCCTCCTTTATCCCCCTTATTGACTTTCAGGCCCTCAATACTTTCCCTGTTAGATTACTGGCCATCTATTTTGAATATATCTTCTATGAACATAATTATTTTGTATATTGATGTGCCAATAAAATGTGATGATTTCTTACATCATGGGCTATTTTTGCCTTTCTTTCTATTCCCAACACTTGAGATAGTATGTCATATAGTAAGTACTTAATATGTAGTTGTTTACTCATTAAGAATAAATCAAATGGTCTTACAACTAAGACTGGTTTTCTTAGTATATTATTGTCAAGTGCATTTGACCACTAGCTAAATTTCACATTGCTGTCTTAGCATAGTATTCAGGTAATCCTAGACTTGTGAAAATTATACCAGCCAAATATGAGACTGAGCAGGTCTTACAAAGCTAGATTATAACAGAGTGAAACTGCTGATGGACTCCACATATTTTTTGGATGACCATGCCAACTTAATTAGAGTGACTGAGAACCAAATTGACCATAGAACAATGCATTTTTTCAGCTACAGAAAATCTTGTAGACTGTTTACTAAATTAAAAAGTGCTTAAGAATTATCAGCAGCAGAAATATTTATACCAATGCAACAACAAAGGTCTTGCATATTAAAATGCATTCTATTTCATCACTGTGATATTGAATTGTATTAAAACAACAGATTACTTAGTGGTTTTAATAACTAAAAGAGTTAATTGACTGACAAAAATTAGTCAACCAGGTCATACATGGCTCATAAAGCTTATAGACTATAATTATCAAGGTTTTTGCACTCTCATTTCCTCTCAGCACAGTAAATGACAATTGAGCTGCCAGTTATAAATCAAAAAAAAATCTGAATATTGCATTGGTAATAAATGTATACAGAATGTTTGATATTTTGTTGGTGTTATCTCATGAAAAAGGTTCAGTGAATTTTACTGTTTAATTTTAAATTGGTAATCAATGAAGTAATATATGGAAAGTACTTGGAGCCCTTGAGAACATAGAATCTGAAGGGGAAAAAAATAACATTCTTTCTTGTTATGACTTCCAAAATGGCTATTATTATGTCTCAAATCTCATTGCAATACATGGATCATTTTATTTCTGGAACCTGGAAATAAAGCAAAGTCTATTAAAAAAAAACTGTTGGTTGTTGGCTCCCCATAAAATTAGTTGTATATGGTTTACAATATATTTCAGGATGATCATATATTTTATGAGTTATAAATTCCATTTTTCAAAACCATACTTCATTCAAACATTGAAACTGAGGACTTGAAGTCAGAATGAAAAGATTTTTCTCCCCTTGTTTGCTTAGTTAGATTTCCACTAGATAATTACTTTGTTACTTTGTTTTCTTCAGTCACTTTAACTCATTATTCTAGATGATCACCATTAATTAGAATTACCTTTGTAATCATTCTCTTCCTTGTTGGAAGACAATACTGACAATTTAGGACAGCCAGTTGTCTTCAATTATAAATTCAAAACGCTCAGTATAGCAAATTGAGGTTTATAAGTATTCAATAAATATTTTTGAATGAATAGATCTATGACAATAAATACAAGAATTCTGCTTTTTTTTGATAAAGGCATATACTTTTAAGCCTGTATCATGACATTAAAATTATATTCTCAGTTATAAAGTATGATATGATATCCTTAAGAATCTATCAGTTGATCTATAAGTATTTATTAAGCACCTTTTATGTAACGAACATATAGGTAGTCTGTTTATTCTTGTTTATATTCTTATTTAGTTTTCATGCTGGGATTTGAAAAGATCATAAGAAAACTTAGAAGTCCCCTTCTTTTATCCTATGTACTAGAGGTGTCCAATGTGGCACACAAAACTACTGAATGAAGCCTAGACTTTATTAATCTGTAGTTCCCACTTAAGTTACATTTGTTGACATATTGTTAAACACCCCCCAAAAAGAAAAATTTTCTAAATTAGTTTGCATACTTCAAGGATCTTTAAATATTATTTAGTGATCCCTATTTCTATTTGAGTTTGACATGACTGCTATAGACCAACAAACTCCTAGGTTTTTTGTTCAATTGTATACTTCCCCCTCAATTTCTAACATCATGAACTCAATAGGGTCATGAATTTTGCCTACTTATTCTGGGAGTCAGATCATAATAGATTATATATTGGAACAAAAGAAGAAAAGGAGACAGAGAAAGAAATTAGTGTCTATTAAATAGTTAACATGTGCTCAATACTAGCTGAGCACTTGTTAAATATTATCTCATTTCATGCAAACAACAACCCTGCCAGGTAGGAGCAATTTCCTTATTTTCTAGCAAAAGAAACTTTGGCTCAAAAACTTAAAAAAAAAAAAACCTTTCCCTTAATACATAACATAATGTCTAATATATAATATGCCTTGAATAAATATCTGTTTAGCTGAGTGGAATTGAATTTTATGTATAAAGAAGTGTATATTAAGGAAAATCTAAGGATTATATTAAAGATAAATTTTCATTATTATTTTAGGTTATATAACACCTTTCTGGAATGACAATTACAGAGGAAATATATCCTGAATCACATCACTTCCCTCCCTTCCAATAGCCCTATATCACACACACACACACACACACACACACACATACACACACACACACACACAAGTCAAGGGTGACATTGGCTAAGGAAATAGATCACATTTTAACATTCGTCATACTTTCAACAACTTGCTAAGAGTCTATAATGGGACAGTCATTACATTAAGTAATGGAGACATGAGGAAAAGAAAGAAAAGAACCCTTGTAATTAAAGTGGCTAAGTTGTATTTGGGGGCATCATATAGAGTCCGATCAGTAAATACAAACAATTCATAGTGTTTTGCAGAAAGGTGGAGGGAATTAACAAGAGATGTAGGGGGAATACAAAGGAACTGGAAATTATAAAATGCAATAAGGTGTTTTAATCTCAGTAAAAGAACCAGTTCTACAAGAGGGAAAGGTGAGGAATAAGTTCATTCCAATCTTAGGGAACAACATGGTTATCAAGGCATAGAATCAGAAGATAAAACAACCTGTCTGGAACTAGCAAATTTGACTGGAATGTAAAGAGCATAAAGGGGAATAATAATTTCAAACTACACAAAAAGTAGCTAGAGACAGATTGTGAAGACCTTAAGATGCCAAAATGACTGAGTAGGGAGGCAATGAATCTTCTTAGATAATGTAAAGACAGAGATGACATAGGGCAAAGCTATACCTCAGGAATACCAATATGACAGCAGGGTATGGGGTGGACCAGAAAGTGAAAAGGCTGGAGCAAAAGAGACTTATTAAAAAACTATTATAGTAGTCTAGGTAAGACCTGATAAGATCAAGACCTGTAACTTTGGCTGTGTTAGTGGAAAGAAATGAATATATGCAAAAGATACTCTGGAAGTATCTAATAAATAAATTACTTTATTAAAATTATTAAAATAAATAAAACATATATATTGAGTTAGATTTAAGAACTACTACAATCTAGTGTTGTCGTTTGCTAATGGATATCTATGGAAGCCTTCACATTACACTCTCAAAATTTTTTGGCTACTAATGATATTGTTAACAGTTTTTAAACACTAGACTATCCCAGTCTATCCATATTATGGGGTAAATATTAGTTTTAATTCTGTAGAAGTCTAAATATATAAGGTGCTCTCAAAAGTAAATTATTAATTCAGTTTCCTCCTCGACTTATGATGCAGAAGTGTTTCCCCCTCCTCCATTTGAAATTCTGCACAAATAAAAATTCACATCCTCTAAATTTGCGCATTTTTAGAATTCTACTTCACACTTCCACAATATGATAGCTCTTTAGGCACAATGAATTTACATTTGAATTAACTTTAGTATGCATTTCTGTGATTGGAAATAATGAATGAAATACATATTTGCAACATAGGCTGACCAAAAGGCTCTCCGGGTTTAAAATAAAATATATGAAAGTTTTTTCCTCTTGAAGTGATAGATATTATTGAATTATGAACTCTATCATTATATTAATGCTGATGTGATAGAATAAAAATTAATAACTGTCAAATTTATTCAAAAAAGTCAATATTTCTATCTCTAGTAACTGAATTTCTTTTTTGAATCATTTTTAATTAGATGACCTTTGGTTTGCCTGACTTCTGATCCCCACCGCAAGAGACAACTTTTACCCCCAAAATTGATACTGTAGGATATTATTTGCAAACTGAAAGATGTTTTAGAGAACATCTAACACATCCCTTTTTCTACATATGAGGAAACTGAGAAACAAATGGGCAAAATGACGCAGCTGAATATTAGAGCAGACAACTAAATTTAGATATAATGTACATAATTTCTCTCTACTTTCCATACATTAAGATTTATTAAGGAGATATAATATTTGTGGGAATCAAAGTAGAAGAAATAAGTAAAAAATAAGATAGCTTCTTTAAAAATAAAATTTTGTTAATATATTTTGTTTTCTCATCCTTTTGTTTCTTTTCATGTATCACTCTTCTGTGTCCTGCATACCACTTATGAATACCAAATAATAAAGATATTTTAAGACAAAAAATGCTGGGGAAAAAGGAACAGCAACAACAATACTGATAAACATATCAAAAATGACTCAAAAATATATTCAATTTGCTGCATATGTTAAGATAAGTTTTCATAATATTTTAAGTAGTTTATACTTATTTCATAGGAAATGCACATACACAAACACATATGTATATTCATGGAAATTTAAAAAAAATGATATCTAAATCAGAACTTAGTTAGACAATTTGGTTAATTTTAGAAATAAAGTTTCAGAGTTCCATGCCTTAACTCTTATTTCTTTACTATCCCAGCTGCTGTTTCTTTATTTCTTTACTGTTTTGAAATCTGGACTGTCATCTCTCAACTCTCCTTACTCCATTTTCTTGCAACCTAACTTTTCAAATTATCAAAATGATTGGTTAAGACTGAAAATGTCCATGGCCTGGCAAATTTGCATGATTAAAAGAAGCAAAAGTAAGTTATTTGTTATTACCATATTCCACACCCCCCCCCCAAATTTTGACAGGGTTTTGCAAAGTGTCCTAATTATCTACAGTCTTTGTTTACCTTGATGCAAATAAGTTAATTGAATTATAACAGCATTTATTGATTCCAAAAATACAATGTATTAAGGAGATTTGGTCTGGGAGCGGGCATGGGAGTGGGATATAACAATTACACATAACACTCACTCTGAAGAAGTATAATTCTTGATAAGAAAAAAAATAGAGAAAATTAAGAAAACATTAAATAAATATGATTAAATTCTCACTTGGATAGCTCAGATTCAAGGTGGTATAGGAGTTTGAATAAGGAAAAGAATATGTGCTATAGCTATAAGGAGTTGATGAAATGAGCATGACGTTAAAAGATAATTTAAATCTATGGAAAGGAGTATGAAGGATATTTCAGCTTAAAGTCATAAGTGAGAAAACAGAAATGAACATAATGAGTTCAAAAGAAAATAGGGAATTAGTCTGACCCAAGTGGATGGATCTTGTAAAATAGTGAACAAAAATGTAGACTGGCTGGATAGGATGAAATATTGGAGGTCCTTGAAAGATTGACAAAGGAAACATACTTGGAAAAAAAGTGTTTCTTTTAAAGAGTTCTCAATGAGAGAAGTTTAATGTAAATAGTGTTTAAGATATGCAATTCCTCCCAGATAAGCAATAAAATTATACCTTGAAATAGATCATACAAATCTATTTCTAGCACTTTAAAAAGTACAATTTATATAGGGGAGAGTAAGACCTTTTGTGAAGTTTTGCAAGCTATTTCAAAAATCTTATTGTAGTTTAATGTTTTAATTAATATAATAGTATTATACATATTAATATGATATATGTAATAATATAATAGAATAAAATATAACCTGTTTGAAGATAGAAATGTAAAAATCAAAATACTATATAAAGCCCAGATAAATTATGTTTGCCCCACAGCATTTAAATGAGTATTTTTAAAAGCATACTGTAGCATATGCTCAGGGGACTGATCCATCTTAAATGTTCAAATTTGTTCAATGAAAACATGTTTATTAATTGATAATATTAAATATCCACCAAATGGACTTTTTAAAAAAGTGAAACAGCCAAGATGGCTAACCTTTACTTAAGACTTAGGTCATGATACTAATAGGTTAATGTCCACTTGAACTGATTGACAAGTGTGGCTGATGCAAAGTACAAACACTATGTAAAATCCATTCGGGTCAATGTCTGTTGATTCTACCTCCTATGTATCTTTTATTCTATTTCTTTCTCTCTACAAGTACCACAGTCATTCTTTATTTAAAGTGACAACACTTTGCATATACCTATTAAAAGACCAACTTTTAAGATTTTTAAGATGTTAAACAATCTGCTCAATATATTAAATAACTTATTGTATTGTCTTTTTTCCATTTTGTCTGAATAGATTGAGGCTTTTGACAATTTGCTTTTTTGTGACCCTTGTCAATAAATCAAATGTCTAACACATTGTTAGTTGTCTGAAAAACAAGCAGAACTTAATACATTTTTGTTGATTGATTAAATGTTGGAAGGGAATGAATTCTGATTATGAAATATGTTTGATTAAAAGTCTCTCCAGTGTTTTGTGTATTTCCTTTTATCTTAAAATAAAGTAACTAGATTTATTTCTAATATTACTAATAATTTTTACAATCATAACATTTCCTCCAGGAAATTAAAAATAAATGAAAGACAAATGAAAGTTATTATAATGTACATTTTAATAATGAACTGGACAAAGATTAAAACATAACTTTGATAAATAAATTATGGATTTAGGGGACTTTTTGCCTGACTGGAACAATCAAATCTTGTTACTTCAGTAAAGCAAATTTTAAAAAATGGATTCCTCTATAACCACTTTCATCATATCCCCAAGAACTTCTGGTAGCTATCAGAGAATTTCAATTTACTTGATAGATAGATTCTTAGCACAGAAATATGATAGATGTTTCCTAATTTCTGTGCTAAGAATCTTTTTTAAAGCTTGAGAACAAGTGTATTGTATATAAGAAATCTTCCATCTCAAATTCATTCACAGAATGATAGGATATACAACCATGAGGTACTTTAGAAATCATCTAGTTCTTCCCATTGATTTTAAATTTGAGGAAACTGAGTCCCAAAGAAGTGAGATGAATTATTCAAGATAATAGATATGAGGTGTATATCAGAGCTGGAATTTAAGCTAAGCTCCTTCATATATTAAACCCATTAAAATTTCTAAGAAAAAAAGCTTACTACATACTATATTTATTTTGTTTTCTGTTCATTTGCTACATACAGATCTTGAAATGCATGCTCCTGTAGCAAACGCTAAAGAATGTTCTAATTGGAATAAACACAAACCCTTGACAGTTATAGGTAGCTATTGAGATAACCTTCCTTAGGAATTTGTGAACAAAGAAGAACTAGAGATCATCGTTAATCACAAAACAGATAATTTTGACTATATTAAGTTAAAAAGTTTTTGTACAAACAAAATGAAAGCAAACAAAATTAGAAGGGAAAAAATAAACTGGGAAAATATTTTTACATTCAAAGGTTCTGATAAAGGCCTCATTTCTAAAATATAGAGAGAATTGATTCAAATATATAAGAATTCAAGCCATTCTCCAATTGATAAATGGTCAAAAGATATGAACAGACAATTTTCAGATGAAGAAATTGAAACTATTTCTTGTCACATGAAAAGGTGCTCCAAATCACTATTGATCAGAGAAATGCAAATTAAGACAACTCTGAGATACCACTACACACCTGTCAGATTGGCTAAGATGACAGGAAAAGATAATGACAAATGTTGGAGGGGACGTGGGAAAACTGGGACACTGATACATTGTTGGTGGAACTGTGAATGGATCCAACCATTCTGGAGAGCAATTTGGAACTATGCTCAAAAAGTTATCAAACTGTGCATACCCTTTGACCCAGCAGTGTTTCTACTGGGCTTATATCCCAAAGAAATCATAAAGGAAGGAAAGGGACCCACACGTGCAAAAATGTTTGTGGCAGCCCTTTTTGTAGTGGCTAGAAACTGGAAACTGAATAGATGCCCTTCAATTGGAGAGTGGCTGAATAAATTATGGTATATGAATGTTATGGAATATTATTGCTCTGTAAGAAACGACCAGCAGGATGATTTCAGAGAGGCCTGGAGAGACGTGCATGAACTGATGCTGAGTGAAATCAGCAGAACCAGGAAAACATTATACACAGCAACAACAAGACTATATGATGATCAATTCTGAAGGACATGGTTCTCTTCAGCAATGATGTGATTCAAACCAGTTTCTATTATTCAGCAATGAAGATAGTCATATACATCCAGAAAGAGGCCTGAGCCTTTTTAAAGCATTTTAACACTTTCTGTGAATATTTCCTTGCATTTTGTTTTCCTTCTTAGGTTGTTTTTTTTCTTCTCTCTTTCTAAATCTGATGTGCAGTAAGATAACGGTATAGATATACATACATATATTGGATTTGTCATATAATTTAACATATTTAGCATGTCTTAGATTACCTGTCATCTAAGGGTAGGGGGTGAGGAGAAGAAGGGGAAAAGCTTGGAACAAAAAAAAAACGTTTTTGCAAAGGTCAATGTAGAAAAATCACTCATATGTTTTGTAAATAAAAAGCTTTTAATAAAAAAAAAGAGATAGCCTTCCTTCCTCTAACTCTTCCAGATACTTCCTCCCATATTCATTTCTTTAGTTATCTTTGTTTTATCCCCATCTTCCCAGTTGTTGATGTTTCCTCTCTCTGCTTCTGCTACATTATTACTTAATATTGTCTTCGACAACCCCTTGCTATTATAGCTCTTATCAAAGATTGAACCTCTGTAGATGCTGAGAAATGAAAGTATATTAGCATTGTTCCCATCAAATGTCTTATCCCTTTGTCTTCTCATCTCTTCCATTTGTTGTCTGTAATGTCTGCTACTTTACAGAGATGAGCCTAGGTATTTGTTGTTAATTTTGTGAAACATTCAACTTCTGGAAAGTCATAAAGTATTCATAAATTTTTTTAAATTAATGGTTATGAAAAAAAATTGATGGTTATGGAGTGCTTTCTGTTTTGGGGGTAGGGAGGGAGAGAAGGAGAAAAATTTGGCACACGAACATCTTTGCATTTATTTGGAAAAATAAAATTAATGATTATAGCATGACTCACATGGCAATATGCTAAAAATGATTTGAACATTTGAAAGCTACATACTAAAGCCTAAATGAAGGGTCCAAGTAATTTAACCAAAACACGGTGTTATAAGCCAGCAATGGAAGAAAACTTCTTCGTAGGGTACATCAAGATACCTATATGATTCCTGTCTTGGGGAGTGAGGAGGTGAGGAAGGGAGAAAATTTAATAATTAAATAATAACTCAAATATGATGTAATCTTTACCATATAGCAGATGTTCTCTTATAGGAAGCAAAGTGATGCAATCAAAAATTCATTGAAATTGGAGAAAAGACAGTGGTGTTTGAATTTTAATTTTACCACTGACTGCCTGTATTAATTTGAGTAAATCATTTTACTTTACTGGAGAGTTTAGTTTACTCATCTATCAAATGATAGAATTCCTGGGATATGTATTCTGTTGTGGCTTTCACTTGAACTCTAGGAACCTATGAATTTTCCCTATACATGTATTTATTTCTCATAAAAACCCTGTAAATTGTGCAATGTATTACCTCTATTTTACCAATAAGGAAAAGGGAAGTTCACGAATGTGAGATTTGCCTTCGTGTAACAGAGATAAAGTTCCAGAATGAGGACTATTAAATGTCTTTCTGCTCTACTAGTATATCACTAGCACACTTAAATATTCATTCAAAATTCATTTGAAACATATTTTTGACAACCTACTTAATGTGAAACAATATATTGCATTCTGTTATATTTGCTATATTTGTGTGTGTCATCCTATCCAACTATTATATTCCCACAGTAGTCACACACCAGCTGGTACCCAAGAGGATTTTATCCTGTTACAGAGTCTAAAGGATATAATGCAAGTCTACATTTCTAAATACTAAAAATTATGAACCCCGCCAGTTAACTTAAGGTCAAATAAATGGACAGTAAATGCAATTAATTCAAATTAAAGACATTCACAAAGATTTCATATTGAAGAAATTTACCTAAAAAGTATCTAGTTCCCCACATACATGAAGGAATCAGTAGGGAGAGTAGGAACAACTTGGAATACAATGGTAGCGAATTAAACACTTAGGGAGCACGTGACAAAGATAATCAACATCTCCAGTACTGTGGAGGCCCAATGTCCCTTCTCTTTTCATAGTGACCTCACATGGGTCCTCTCAGAGCACAGTGATTTTAATAAGCTCTCTGTGTCCCCACAACTCGAATATTGACTTCTAGAGCTAGTTATCTATTAAATCCCTTGTCTTCTCCTATTCAAAGAGATATCTTTCTCTTTAAATCTCTTCCCTCTCTCAGACTTTTTCTATTTCTGTGTATACTCCCTGCTGAATTAAGTCCCCAAAACAAAGTAAAATGCGATGTCCAGTTGTAGACATTGGAAAGAGCACCTCTCCCAATTCTGCTCTCTGCTAGGTATCCAAGAGACATGCTCTTCTTGCTACATGGAAGGTAGGTTTATCTTTTTAAAAGCCGCCAGAACCATGGCCAAGTATACTTGTCTAATACCAAACTCTCTTATTAATTCAATCTATTTTTTTTTTAATTTCATAAAAAGCAAAGAAGGGGAACACAAATTTTGGTCATTTGTTTAACAGTAACAACATGCTATTATCTTTCTCTTAATTTCTATGAATATATAAACTCAGGTATGTTTGTAGGGAAGCCAAATCTTTTACTATATATACTGTATTTTATCTAACATTTTTGCCTCTATTCATATTATATATGTTCCCTAAAATACACATGCACAGAAAGAAGCAAATACAAAATTTTTGAACACTCTCTTTAATGCCATCATTATTGTGTTAGTTTTCATTGAATTTATTCTGCCTTTCATCTTGTCCTCAGTATTTAACACAGTGCTTGGTATATGCAAGGCATTTGATAAATGCTTTTACTGATTGATTAAATTTAATATAAACTAAAAAAACTAAAAATTTCCTGAACATCATTATAGAATCATAGATTAGGAGTTAGAAGAATTATGGTCTCGTAGATTTTTTAATCCATAGATGATCTGTCCTCAACTCTTTAAAATTACAAATATAGAATTTTGGAACCAAGGAGAATAAATGGTATACAGATATCTTGACCCTAAAGATAATAGTCTTTCTACTTTACCATACTTTCTCTTCAAAGTAACTTTCAAAAAGCTTCATATAACCAAATTATTATTAAATGAATATATACATATACTTACTATATATTACAAACACATATTCACATGTTTATGTACACACAAAATATGTGTATATGCATATACATATACACACATATATTTACAGATACATAAATATATCTGTACATATGCATATTGATTTAGAATGTAAGCAAGTAGGTATTATTACATTCCTTTTATTTGTGTGCCGAGTAGCTAGCATAGTGCCTGGCATATTGTTATTATTATTTTTGTTAATGTAAATATTTTAAATACATGAGTTAAAATATGCTTTAAAAACAAGTCTAATGGTGGAGCCAAGATGGTGGAGTGCAGACATGACTCTCTGTGAGCATCTCTGACCTTCTCTCAAACCAAGAGCAGATTAAAACTCTGAACTGGTTCTGGAGTGAAGGCTCCCCCAAATACTTGGAGTAAAACACATTTCTAACAAAAATTACCTTGCAAGCATTCCGGAGCAGGTCTATTTCAGACGGGCAGGGGATCAGGCTGTTTGCTGTGCTCAGGGGGCAGCACACAGCCAGGGCAGGGGACCGGGACTGGGATAAAACGTGGCAGATTCTAAGCCCCTGGGAAGTCCCTGGGAGACTTTTGGGCCCCTTTGCTCTGGTTGCGGGCAGGTACATTGGCAGATATGCCTTTAGTAAAAGATAGATTGCAACCTACTGCAGGCGCAGGTCCTAGGCCAGCCAGCCCAACAATGGAAGTCAACCAGCCGAACTGCCCCAGGGCAAAGCCGAGGCGGTTCCTCTGCTTTAAACAGACCTCAAGCTCTAAAAAATGATTAAGAAACAGAAAAGAACTCTCACCATAGACAGCTTTTATGGAGAGAAAGAAGGGCAGACCTCAGATCCTGAGGTTCCTAAAGCAACTCTAGAGGAAGCCACAAAGGGAACATGAGCTGGTCCCCATTTCACAAGGCTTTCCTGGAAGATTGCATAAAGAATCTCAAAAGAGAGTTAGAAGAAAAATGGGGAAACAAATTGAGATCGGTGCAAGAAGGAAATAATGCCCTACAACAGAGACATAAAAAACTGGAAAACAAGATTGGTGAAATGGAAAAAATCACCAACTCACTGAAAAACAAAAATGGTGAAATGGAAAAAGACATCAATTAACTGAAAAACAAAAATGGTGAAATGGAAAAAGACAACAATTCACTGAAAAACAAAATTGGTGAAATGGGAAAAGACTGCAATGAACAAAAAATTCAATTGGCCAGTTACAAATGGACCTAAAAAAGGTAACTGAAGAAAATAATATTTTAAAAATTAAAATTGAACAAATGAAAGTGAATGACTCAATAAAACTTCAAGAATCAGTCAAACAAAAACAAAAACAAAATGAAAAAATAGAAAAAAAATATGGAATATCTTTTAGGAAAAACAACTGACTTGGAAAACAGATCTAGGAGAGACAATCTAAGGATTACAGGACTTCCTGAAAGCCATGATGAAATAAAGAATCTAAACACTATCTTCCAGGAAATTCTAAAAGGAAACTGCCCTGAGGTTGTAGAATCAGAAGGCAAAATTCACTGATCACCTGCTGAAAGGGACCCCAAAATTAAAACCCCAAGAATATGATGGCCAAATTTCAGGACTATCACACCAAGGAAAAGATAATGCAAGCAGCTAGAAAGAAACAATTCAAATGCCAAGGAACTGTAATTAGAATCACACAAGATCTGTCAGCTTCCACATTAAAGGATCGAAGGGCCTGGAATCAGATATTTCAAAAGGCTTGGATTACAGCCAAGAATAAGTTATCCAGCTAGAATGAGCATTATCTTCCAGGGAAGAAGATGGTCATTCAATGAAACAGGAGAATTTCACCTATTTCTAATGAAAAGACCGGATCTCAACAAAAAAATTTGACGTCCAAAATCAGAACTCAAGAGAAACAAAAAAAGGTAAAAAGGAAAGAACTCTTGAGAACTATATTTCTACTATGGGTATACTTAAAGAATGGGGGTATAATTTGATTTTACTTTGATAAAAAGAAAAAGAAACTAGAGATGGAAGGGCTATCACACAGGAAAAAGAGGGGAAAGGAGGGGAAAGTAAAGTAAAAAAAAAGGAGATTAAAAATAAGGTAAAATCTCATGAAGGGGCAAAGAAAATCTAATATAATTGAGGGAAAAAAGGGAGGGTGATGAGCATTGTGTGAATCTTATTCTCACCAGATTGGGCTCTAAAAGAGTATATCAGACACATTTGGTTTCAAAGAAAAACTTGTCCCTCTTTATAGGGAAGTAGGAGGGAAATGAGGAAAAGAAAGAGATAGACTAATAGAAGGAAAAATAAAAGAATTAGGAGAAAGATGTAAAAAAGAGGGAGGGCCTCTAAAGGAGGGAGGACTATTAGAGGGAGGTAGTCATCAAAAACAAAATACTGGGGAGGGGAGAAGGGAGAAAGGGGGAAAAAAGAAAAACATAACTTGGGTAAATAAGATGGTAGGAAATACAGATTTAGTTATTTTATCTGTGAATATGAATGGGATGAGCTCTCTCATAAAGCGGAAGTGGATAGCAGACTGGATTAAAAAACAGAATTCAATAATATGTTGTTTACAAGAAACACATCTAAAACATAGAGAAACATACAGGGTGAAGGTAAAAGACTAGAGCAAAATATATTATGCTTCAGGTGAATAAAAAAAAA
Source organism: Myrmecobius fasciatus (assembly GCA_023553655.1). Classification (NCBI taxonomy): domain Eukaryota; kingdom Metazoa; phylum Chordata; class Mammalia; order Dasyuromorphia; family Myrmecobiidae; genus Myrmecobius; species Myrmecobius fasciatus. The sequence goes on from JAJPUD010001094.1 coordinate 200,619, forward strand.
AGCAGGGGTAGCAATCCTTATATCAGATCAAATAAAAGCAAAGATAGATCTAATTAAAAGAGATAAGGAAGGAAACTATATTTTACTTAAGGGTACCATAGATAATGAAGCATTATCAAAACTAAACATATATGCACCAAGTGGTATAGCATCCAAATTCCTAGAGGAGAAATTAAGAGAGATGCAAGAAGAAATAGACAGCAAAACTATACTAGTGGGGGATCTCAACCTTGCTCTATCAGAATTAAATAAATCAAACCACAAAATAAATAAGAAAGAAGTTAAGGAGGTAAACAAAATGTTAGAAAAGTTAGGTATGATAGATATTTGGAGGAAATTAAATGGAGACAGAAAGGAGTTTAATTTTTTCTCAGCAGTCCATGGAACTTATACAAAAATTGACCGTGTGTTAGGACACAAAAACCTCAAAACCAAATGCAGAAAGGCAGAAATAGTAAATGTATCCTTTTCAGATCAGGATGCAATAAAAATCACATGTAATATAAGGCCAGGAAAAAATAGACCAAAAGTTAATTGGAAATTAAATAATTTAATTTTAAAGAATGAATGGGTGAAAGAGCAAATCATAGACACAATCAAAAATTTCATTCAGGAGAATGACAATAATGAGACAATATACCAAATTTTGTGGGATACAGCCAAAGCGGTTATAAGGGGCAATTTTATATCTCTAGATGCTTACTTGCATAAAATAGAGAAAGAGAAGATCAATAAATTGGGCTTACAATTTAAAAAAAAACTAGAAAAAGAGCAAATTAAAAACTCTCAAATACCAAATTGGAAATTTTGAAAATAAAAGGGGAGATTAATAAAACTGGAAATAAGAAAACTATTGGATTAATAAATAAAACTAAGAGTTCATTTTATGAAAAAACTAACAAAATAATATTTTAGTTAATTTAATTAGAAAAAGGAAAGAGGAAAATCAAATTGTTTGTCTCAAAAATGATAAGGGAGAACTTTCCTTCAAAGAAGAGGAAATTAGATCAATAATTAGGAGTTACTTTGCCAAATTTATGCCAATATATTTGATAATCTAAATGAAATGGAGGAATATCTACAAAGATAGAGATTGCCCAGGTTAATAGAAGAGGAAATAAATTATTTAAATAGCCCCATTTTAGGAAAAGAAATAGAACAAGCTATTAATCAACTCCCTAAGACAACAATCTCCAGGGCCTGATGGATTGACATGTGAATTCTACCAAACATTCAAAGATCAATTAATTCCAATATTATATAAAGTATTTGAAAAAATAGGGAAAGAAGGTATACTACCAAATTCCTTCTATGATACTGATATGGTGCTGATAGCTAAACCAGGTAGGGTGAAAACAGAGAAAGAAAACTATAGACTAATTTCTCTAATGAATCTTGACGCAAAAATTTAAGATATTAGCAATGAGATTACAGAAAGTCATCCCCAGGATAATACACTATGACCAAGTAGGATTTATACCAGGAATGCAGGGCTGGTTCAATATTAGAAAAACTATAAGTATAATCAATTATATTAATAACCAAACTAACAAAAATCTTATGATTATCTCAATAGATGCAGAAAAAGCATTTGATAAAATCCAACACCCATTCCTATTAAAAACACTAGAGACTATAGGAATAAATGGGCTTTTCCTTAAAATGATCAGTAGCATCTATTTAAAACAATAAGCAAGTATCATATGAAATGGGGACAAACTAGAAACATTCCCATAAGATCAGGAGTGAAACAAGGCTGCCCACTGTTACCATTACTATTTAATATCGTATTAGAAATGTTAGCTTTGGCAGTAAGAGAAGAAAAAGAGATAAAAGGAATTAGAATAGGTAATGAGGAAACCAAATTATCATTCTTTGCAGAAGATATGATGGTATACTTAGAGAACTTGAGAGACTCAACTAAAAAACTACTAGAAACAATTCACAACTTTAGTAAAGTTGCAGGATTCAAAATAAATCCACATAAATCATCAGCATTTTTATATATTGCCAACAAAGTTCAGCATTAAGAGATACAAAAAGAAATTCCATTCAAAATAACTATCGATAATATAAAATATTTGGGAATCTATCTGCCAAGGAAAAGTCAGGAACTATATGAACTAAACTACAAAACACTTTCAACACAAATAAAGTCAGACCTAATCAATTGGAAAAACATCAAGTGCTCATGGGTAGCCCAAGCAAATATAATAAAAATGACAATACTACCCAAACTAATCTACTTATTTAGTGCCATACCAATCAAACTCCCAAGAAATTATTTTGAAGATCTAGAAAAAAATAGTAGCAAAATTCAATTGGAAGAACAAAAGGTCAAGAATTTCAAGGGAATTAATGAAAAAAAAAAAGGCTGATGAAGGTGGCCTTGCTGTACCAGATCTAGAAACTATATTATAAAGCAGCGGTCATCAAAACTATTTGGTATTGGCTAAGAAGAGTAGTTGATCAGTGGCATAGGATAGAATCACAGGACAAACTAGGCAATAACTATAGCAATTTAGTGTTTGATAAACCCAAAGACCCCAGCTTTTGGGATAAGTACCCACTAGTTGACAAAAACTTTGGGAAAATTGGAAACTAGTATGGAAGGAATTAGGGCTTGACCCACATCTAATACCACATACCAAAATAAGATCTAAATGGGTTCATGATTTAGATATAAAAAGTGATATTATAAGCAAATTAGAGGATCGTATGATAGTTTACGCAGACTTGTGGAGAAGGAGTAAATTTATGTCCAAAGAAGAACTAGAACTTTTAATTTAACACCAGATAGATAATTTTGACTATATTAAATAAAAAAAGTTTTTGTACAAACAAAACTAATGCAGACAACATTAGGAGGGAAGCATTAAATTGGGATATCATATTTACATTTAAGGGTTCTGATAAAGGCCTCATTTCTAAAATATAGAGAGAATTGTCTCATATTTATAAGAATTCAAGCCTCTCTTCAAACAATAAATAGTCAAAGAATATGAACAGACAATTTTCAGATGATGAAATTAAAACTATTTCTAGTCATATGAAAAGGTGCTCCAAATCACTATTGATCAGAGAAATGCAAATTAAAACAACTCTGAGGTACCACTACACACCTGTCAGATTGGCTAAAATGACAGGAAAAGATAATGATGAATGTTGGAGGGGATGTGGGAAAACTGGGACACTGATACATTGTTGGTGGAACTGTGAATGGATCCAACCATTCTGGAGAACAATTTGGAGTTATGCTCAAAAAGTTATCAAACTGTGCATACCCTTTGACCCAGCAGTGTTTCTATTGGGCCTATATCCCAAAGAGATCTTAAAGGAGGGGAAGGGCCCCACATGTGCAAGAATGTTTGTGGCAGCCTTTTTTGTAGTGGCTAGAAACTGGAAACTGAATGGATGCCCATCAATTGGAGAATGGCTGAATCAATTATGATATATGGATGTTATGGAATATTATTGTTCTGCAAGAAATGACCAGCAGGATGATTTCAGAGAGGCCTGGAGAGACTTGCATAAGCTGATGCTGAGCGAAATGAGCAGAACCAGAAGATCATTATACATGGCAACAACAATACTATATAATGATCAATTCTGGTGGACATGGCTCTCTTCAACAATGAGATGTTTCAAACCAGTTCCAATTGTTCAGTGAAGATAGCCATATACACCCAGAGAGAGAGAAAGTGATCTGACTGTGGACCACAACATAACATTTTCATGCTCTCTACTGATGTTGGTTTGCATTATGTTTCCCTTCTCAAATTTTTTTTTCTTTCTTGTAGGTCTGCCTTTTCTTGCACAGCAAGATAACTCTTAAAATATGTATACACATATTCGATTTGTCAAGTATTTTAACATAATTAACATATATTAGACTTCCTCCCATCTAGGGAAGGGGTGGGGACTAGTGGGGAAAATTTGTAACGGAAAGCTTTGTAAGGGTTGATGTTGAAAAATTATCCATATATATGTTTGCAAATAAAAAGCTTTAATAAAAAAAATTCTATTATTTCCCAGAGGAGACATGAAGTTTCCATGAAGACATTTATTGAGGGAAAATTCTTATTTTCAGTGACAGATTTTTTTCAGTTATTATTCTGCCTTAACTCCTTTTTTGCTTTATCAAGTGGAAACTTTAGCTATTTATGATAGATGAGAATAATATTTAATGAACAATCTTTTCCAACATCTAAGTACAAATATATTCCCTTGAATAAAAACAACTACATTATAATTAATCTATTGGAACTGTAAAAAAAATCCCAAGTCTGTTAATATTTCCAACTTTTCTAAAAAATGGACTTTTGAGACACAAGAAGTTTTCTTGACATGATGTTATATTTTTATTTTGTTATTCAGTCACATATAAAATCACTGAGCCCTAGATTTCATAGGGATCTTAGATATTATTTCATCTAATTACCAAGTTAAATAATATATGAATCCTCTCTGTATGATATCTGAGAAAGAATTTTTGGTTCTTTACTAAAAACACCTGAGAGATTAATTTATTCTTTAGAAGAAGAAAAAGAGTTAAATAATGAGAATGGAATTGTTATATGATTTCCTGTTACAAAGTATGCTCTCAAGATTGAGTAGAAAAAAAAATCTCTGCTCAAAAAGCATTTTCATATGCTATCTAGTAGATGACAAACTGCTTACACAAAAGTATGAGAATCAAGATTACTGACTCATTTGCTAATTCTTTGTTATGTAAAATCTTTTTCTGAGATATGCACACTTTTATATTATTTCCCCTATGAATGTATTCTCTTCATTCTATAAAAGAAGGCGGTTGTGATTCCAGTACCTAAGAAACTTTACTTCTTTGTTTATCTTTCATAAATTACTTTCCTTATTCATTATAATAAAGCAGTACCTATCCTTACTTTTATTTCCTTTTCTGTTGCTATAGCCACACCAACATAAAAATGTAGGGAGAAGAAAAACTAGTTTTGTTTTTTTCATTAAAACGCAATTTTCCATACCAATTCTTTCATCTGTAAATTTTCAAAGGATGATGTTTAAGCCAACACAAAATTTTATGGACCTCACCTTTCTAATTTCATGGAATTGTTCACATCATAGGCAATGAGGTTGTTCTTTCAAGAGACTGTTTGCCTCTTGATTGATTCTTTCAGAGAACTATATAGCAAAAATTAAGATGAAAGGTTCTAAAAATCCATTTTTAAAAGCATCCCCTAAGTGTATTGAAAAGGTAGTCTGACATAAAGAAGCAAAGGGATTATCTTGAAAGTGAACACTTACTGTTAGTCAGACAAGCTTATTTGTCTTAAATTTCTTTCTGATGTATATTAATAATATATGGTAAGCCAATAAATGTATATCCACATTTTTTACAAAACTCTTAAATGTAATTTTTACTTTTTAAATTTTATCTGATTTGTTTGACGCTGAAAATGTACTTCCTCTGTATATAAAATTAAGCCTAATGATCTATTTTATAAAAGGAATACACTTCTTTTTTTAGATTTTCCCGCTTGTGATGATGGGATTTTATTTTTTTTTATTCATTCATTCATGCATACATTCATTCACAGGAAAGCAATACGTAATTATATTATGTTTGAGGGCCAATGTTTGTTGCAGTGTTGAAGGTGAATAAAATATTAAATTTCATTAATCTTTCAGTAACTTACACTCTAATACAAGTGACAAAAAATACAACCAAACATGTGCAATGTGACTTAAAATTTAAATCTAGGTAGATGTAAGATAATAAAGGCAGGGATTCACCAGAGTTCTTCCCAACCACTCCAAATACTTTAAAATAATTATTCTTTAAAAATTTTAGCACAGTAGAACACAGTAGAAAAGGATGTAGTAAAATTATTTTCCACTCCAAGATAATTTAAAAGTTTGGGAGGAAAGGTGTGTTGCACTGTGGTAAGAGAGGGGCACAGCCCAGTACTGTTCATGCTAGCCCAGAGCAAAGTGAGTCCCAGAAAACCAAGAGCAAGTCACTGAATCAGTGGCAGCAATGGTGATTTCCAGACCTCTCAGCCCATAGATGCCAAAAACAACTTAGGAGAAAAATTAAAGTAACTGAATACTTAAATAATTAACCTGTAAATTCTATAGGAGCCAGCCAACCTACCAATATAATCAATTAATTAGCCAGGAATATTTTTATTCATTTTATTTTACCAAGATTTAGAAATATACACATCCATCTCTAAACTTTATAATCTAAATGTCAACAGGAATATAGCATTATTTTCTGTAAAACAATTTAAATATTTTGAGAAGAAGACATTATCATTCTTTATGTATCTAAACTGTGGTGAAGGAAAACATAAAAATGGGTTCATCTTAGAATTCATGAGAATCACAAGATTTCAAAAAAAAGGAAGGAACATGTAGATTGTATAGTACAAGTTTCTCATTTTGGAAATGATTAAAAAAAAAGATCTACAGATAGCAAGTGACAAATTTAAGATCTTATTGCAAGTCAATGAGAGTCTGAATGTCAAACCATGTCTTCTGATTCCTAGGTTAATATTATTTTCATCAAACAATATTTATACAATGAACTTATCTTAGTGTAAAAGATGGACATTTGTCTATATTGTTATATTAATTTTATTAATAAAATGTAAATTGCTAAATTACATGTTATTAATACAAGTAATACTACACCAATTCTTTTGATTCACATAAGACTACAGAGATCCCTTAATTAGATGCACAATCACTTCAAAAAAAGCCTAATAATTTGTACAGGGAAAACCAAGTTGATTTTTTAAAGCACATTTTGTACAGAATATAAAATGAATTTAAATAGATAGTGCATTGTTTTAGTCCATCAACAAATACAACTAGGACAGACAGTGAAAATGAACAATATATTGGACCCTGCATTGAAGAGTTTGGAGAGAAGGCTAAATGGCTTTTGAATAATGTGGCAGTGCTTTCAGTAGCAATGAAGGAAGAAGGAAGGAAAGACACAAGGATGGAGGGGGGGGAAGGCAGAGATAAACATTAAGTGTCTGCTATATTCCAGATTCTGAAGTAAGTTCTTTACAAATATGCCATTTCATTCTCTCAACAGCCCTTCAAAAATAGGAAGGAATATGTAGATTGTATAGTATAATTATTATTATCTTCATTTTAAACATGATGAAATTGAATTAGACAGTGACTTGCCCAACTAATAAGTAAATTTAAACTTCATTAATTGTTAGTTCCTTGAAGTCAGGGGCTTATTTTTTAGCTCTTTATATATTCTTAGTGCTTAGCATAGTGTTTGGCATATAGGAGGCACTTAAATGCTAGTTGATTTGCCAATTGACTCCAAGCCCAGTATTCTAACTATTGCACCACTTATTCCCTTAGTACTTATTAAAGAAGCAAAGGATTTTTAATTTAAAACTTCTGTTGATATGATATGATATGAAATTATGAAACACTATAATCTATTAATTATTATCAGTAACCCAAAGGGAAAGGAGTGATATTTTTGTAAATAAATAAATGACACAGTATTATATAAGTATCATAAACATATTACCCAAGAAATTCAAAATTGAACATCATCAAGCTCAGGTAACATAGCAAAGACTAAGAATAAACAATGATCATTCCAAGTGTTGCGGTAATACCAACATTATACACAAAAAGACTACAAAATATCTCCAGCATGCCATGTGGAGAGAAATTTTATGGAGGATCTATCAGAGGACATAAATAGAAATTGTACATTGTGGGACTATATCCTTGAGTTTCTTTTTGTAATATCAGAGAGACAATTAACAATTTAAACCATTATGGACTCAGTGAAGAATAATCCAGACACAAATTTAACAATATGTAAATAATTGACTTTCTTAGGAGCCAGATTATCTCTCTGTGAGCTCTACAATTTTCTTAAACCCATCAGGTTATCACAAGATTAGAATATCATTGTGCCCCAAATCATTGACCTTCTGACATTCCCATTAATCTCTTTCCCAATCTGTATCTCTACCATTAACTTCCTGATTATTATACTATTTCCATAAAATATTTTCCTATAACATTCTGCCTTTACCAACACCTGATATAACAATCCAGTTGTCCTGCCTCTCTGACTTTGTTCTTTTTGCTGACCCCCAGCTCTCTATCTTAGATTTGTAGATGAAAATATGTCATGGAATATCAATCTTGAATTCATTGCTATGATACAATAGAAATGAGTCTCTATCTTCAATTTTATATCATTTTCTGTAATTAGTTTGGTAATTCAAAAGTTTCTAGGGAGAAATAACATAGGGTATCTATTCCCTTGCTCTATAGAAAGGTGATAATGTAGATATAAAATCCACTGAAGAACTTGTGATAATTCCATTTATCTACTGCTTCATGTTAGACTAGGCTAATTTTTTTCTTTTTTTTAAGCCTATATAGTATGCATAAATTCCCTAGTTCTAGATTAAGATTAATTAGTGGCTCGATGAGAATGCCCAGTAAAAAAAAATGAAGAGTATTAATGAGCAGACTGAAATAAAAATACATATTACACTGAAAAATTCTGGGAAATATGAAAAATGAGATGAAATCATGAAATCTCAAGAGTTGGACAGATTCATAACTTATTAACCATAAAGTGTACCTAAAATTGGACACACTCAGAACTTATTTACCAAAAAGTGTACCTGAGTTTATAGAAAATACTTTCAATATCTCAGAATAAAAAAGTTGTCATTCAATCATTCAATCTCTACTTTCTCATCTTTGAATCAATTCAGAGTAATACAGAGAAACAGGAGTACATACATGTACATGTATATGTATATACATATGTACATGTATGTACTCCTGTTTCTCTGTATTATATATATGTATATGTGTATTATATATATATATGTATATATGTATACACATATTTATTTATCAGATCATAATTAATAGAACTAGTTATTTCTGTGTTAACCAAGGAAAGATGACATTTAAGGAAAATAATTATTCAGATAAAAATAAGTGTTGACTTCATATTTTGCCTCTAAGATCAGTTTTGTTATTACTCTGTATAGAAGAAATGTTGTTTCTTACACATTTCAGAAATAAATTTTCCATTCCTAACTGCCAGTCATTTCTTCTACTAAAAGGTTGCATTTTTCAACTTTTAATTGTTATTTATGGAGTTGTCAGAGGTGTTAATAAACACATGCTAATAAAGCTCCTATCTGAAGGAGAATACTGAATCTAACTTTAGAATACCGGTCACCTCCATCAACAGAACTATGTGTATGAGTGTGTGTGTTTTGTAAGACCTAGATCTTTTTCCCTCAATTAGTTCTCAATGCAGAACTCCTAGGGCTTAAGGTAGGATTACAAAATGTGTACTTCCATGCCAACACTAACTCTAATGCAACCTGCAAATTTTTGACCAAGTATGTCATGTTATGGAAAATGAATGTTCACAGACTTCATTATGAATTATTCAGAAAAAACCTTTTTTGTTGCATGTTTTAGTATTTTATTATGTTTTTATATTCCATTTAATTTCCATTGATAAAGATAGAAATCCAAATATATGTGTAATAAAAGAAATGACAAGTGTTCATGCAAGTTGAAATACATAAACATATCTTTACTATGATTTTTAACTAAATAAGCATTTTATTACTCAAAAATAAGATTGAGATTTATATCTGAAACAACATTTTTAAAATATATATTAATTTTTAAAAGGTAACAATTGCTTTTCACATAGGATTTTTTCTTCATACACAGTTTTTGAAACAGGAGCTTGTAAGAAATTACACATGTATTAGTTATTATAATCATTAATTTCACACCTAAAGCATATGTATATTGTCTTTAACTTAATAGTTTTCAGTTAAGTCTTGTTTTCAACATCATTCTTTTTTCCCCTTTTCTTCTACATGTATAATAGGGATAGGTTACTATTATTTTTTTTTCATTTATTTTCCATAGATTTAGTCAGTGTGTATATTGTTTTGTTTCTTTCCTCAGTCTTTCTCAGTTAATAAAATTCATATAATTTTGGTTTAAATGTATTGTTTCTTATGAAACAATAATATTTCATTACATTTACATTACATTTTGTCAATCATTACCCAATAAACAGACACCTTCCAGTTTGTAGTGGTAGTTGTAAGAAGAAGCAGGAGGAGGAAGACTAGTAAGAGGAGAAGGAAGAAAAGAAATAAGCAGCAGCGGCAGTGGCAATTGTTTGCTGTTGTAGTTGTTACATAATCTGCCATGAGAAACATTTTTACAGTTATTTTCTCCCAAACTTCACTATTGCCATTAACTTCTATGAGTTTTTGTCCCATCAGTCATAACACCAAGTAAAAAGGACAATTAAAAATGTGTACATCTTATCACAAATTTCAATATTTTTCTCGCAGAGGGTTGAACTGTCACACCTTACCAGGTAGTATAACATTGTATATATTTTATCATAACAATGCAAGCATGGAATTTTGTCACATTTTATTAAATTGGCAATTTTATGGGAGTTAGATGTTTTAATTCAAATTTTTGCTATAAGTTGAAATCTTTTTTTTTT
>JAJPUD010001094.1:216173-248673 GCA_023553655.1 Myrmecobius fasciatus
AACTTTTTGAGCATAGCTCCAAATTGCTCTCCAGAATGGTTGGATCCGTTCACAGTTCCACCAACAATGTATTAGTGTCCCAGTTTTCCCACATCCCCTCCAACATTCATCGTTATCTTTTCCTGTCATTTTAGCCAATCTGACAGGTGTGTAGTGGTATCTCAGGGTTGTCTTAATTTGCATTTCTCTGATCAATAGTGATTTGGAGCAACTTTTCATATGACTAGAGATGGTTTTAATTTCATCATCTGAAAATTGTCTGTTCATATCCCTTGACCACTTATCTATTGAAGAGTGGCTTGAATTCTTATATATATATGAGAGAATTCTCTATAAATTTTAGAAATGAGGCCTTTATCAGAACCATTAAATGTAAAGATGATTTCCCAATTTGATGCTTCCCTCCTAATCTTGTCTGCATTTGTTTTGTTTGTAGAGAAACTTTTTAACTTAAGATAATCAAAATTATGCATCTGGTGTTCAATTAGGAGTTCCAGGTCTTCTTTGGACATAAATTTATTCCATCTCCACAGGTCTGAGAGATAAACTATATTACGTTCCTCTAACTTGCTTACAAAGTCCCTCTTTATATCTAGATCATGAACCCATTTAGATCTTATCTTGGTATGTGGTGTTAGGTATGGGTCAAGCCCTAATTTCTTCCACACTAGTTTCCAATTTTCCCAGCAGTTTTTGCCAAATAGTGAGTATTTATCCCAAAAGCTGGAGTCTTTGGGTTTATCGAATACTATATTGTTAGGGTTATTGCCTAGATTGTCCTGATATCCTATCCTGTGCCACTGATCCACTGCTCTATTTCTTAGCCAGTACCAAACAGTTTTGATGACCGCTGCTTTATAATATAGTTTTAGATCTGGTACAGCAAGGCCACCTTCATCTGCCTTTTTTTTCATTAATCCCCTTGAGATCCTTGACCTTTTGTTCTTCCAAATGAACTTTGCTACTATTTTTTCTAGATCTGTAAAATAATTTCTTGGGAGTTTGATTGGTATGGCACTAAATAAGTAGATTACTTTGGGTAGTATTGTCATTTTTATTATATTTGCTCGGCCTACCCATGAGCACTTAATATTTTTCCAATTGATTAGGTCTGATTTTATTTGTGTGGAAAGTGTTTTGTAATTTAGTTCGTATAGTTTCTGACTTTTCCTTGGCAGATAGATTCCCAAATATTTTATCCTATCATCTGCTATTTGGAATGGAATTTCTTTTTGTATCTCCTGCTGCTGAACTTTGTTGGTAATATATAAAAATGCTGATGATTTATGTGGATTAATTTTGAATCCTGCAACTTTGCTAAAGTTGTGAATTGTTTCTAGTAGTTTTTTAGTTGAGTCTCTAGGGTTCTCTAAGTATACCATCATGTCATCTGCAAAGAGTGATAATTTGGTTTCTTCACTACCTACTCTGATTCCTTTTATCTCTTTTTCTTCTCTTATTGCTAAAGCTAACATTTCTAATACAATATTAAATAGTAATGGTGACAGTGGGCAGCCTTGTTTCACTCCTGATCTTATTGGGAATGGTTTTAGTTTGTCTCCATTACATATGATGCTTGCTGATGGTTTTAAATAGATGCTACTGATCATTTTAAGGAAAAGCCCATTTATTCCTATACTCTCTAGTGTTTTTAATAGGAAAGGGTGTTGGATTTTATCAAAGGCTTTTTCTGCATCTATTGAGATAATCATATGGTTTTTGTTAGTTTGGTTATTAATATAATTAATTATGCTGATAGTTTTCCTAATATTGAACCAGCCCTGCATCCCTGGTATAAATCCTACTTGGTCATAGTGTACTATCCTAGGGATGACTTTCTGTAATCTCATTGCTAATATCTTATTTAAAATTTTTGCATCAATATTCATTAAGGAAATTGGTCTATAGTTTTCTTTCTCAGTTTTCATCCTACCTGGTTTAGCTATCAGCACCATATCGGTATCATAGAAGGATTCTGGCAGTATACCTTCTGTCCCTATGTTCTCAAATAGTTTGTGTAGTATTGGAATTAATTGTTCTTTGAATGTTTGGTAGAATTCACATGTAAATCCATCTGGCCCTGGAGATTTTTTCTTAGGGAGTTGGTTAATAGCTTGTTCTATTTCTTTTTCTGATATGGGGCTATTTAAATAATTTATATCCTCTTCTGTTAACCTGGGCAATCTATATTTTTGTAGATATTCCTCCATTTCATTTAAATTATCAAACTTAGTGGCATAAAGTTGGGCAAAGTAACTCCTAATTATTACTCTAATGTCCTCTTCATTGGAGGAAAGTTCTCCCTTATCATTCTATAAGTTGAAATCTTGAATAACTTTGGATAATTGTTAAGAATTTGTTTCTTTCAATAATCCTGATCCATTTGTGTGCCCAATCATTAATTGAAGAATAATTCTTATTTAAATCCAGTTTTGTTAAATTTCAAAGTACAAGTTGTATGTAAAAATCAAAGAAGTATTTAACAAAATTTTCTTTTCTTGCTTATTATTCTCAATGAGTTGCTTTTCAAAAATTTTACAAAACATTTTAAAATAAACAAATTGATCTTTTTTAATCTCTTAAAGTTTCCTGAAAGATAATTTAACTATTAACTTACTTTCAATATACATAAAATAATAAGAGCTTGAATCTTGGGAAGTCTTTTTTCTTTTTTTAGAAAATTTATCTCTTTAGAATTTATCATATTGTTTGGTTAAACTATTAAACAAGCATCAAAGAATCACCAATCCTATCCACATTTACCTACAAGTACAGAATAGTATGCATCCAGTTCAAGGCAATTTTTTTTCTCATTCCATTCCTCTGAAATATAATCTTTATCTTGAAACCATTATTTTTTAATACAATTAAGAAATTAGTGGATAATTTTTCTCCTTTTTGGATTTTTATTATTTTTATATAAATGAGGTTTCCATTGTATCTAATTCTAAATAAGATACAATTTATAGTTTGATTAGATTATTAAACTTATGGATTATTTTTAAATTATCATTTTTAGTCAGCTCAAATCAATGATAAATGAAATTAATTCTGTCAAAACATTTAGTTTTATTTGTTTCTGGAAAAAAAAACCACAATTTTGTAGTTGACCTTTCCAAAAACATATATGTAAATTAAACATCTGAAAATGACTGAACAAGCAGAAATATATATATATATATATGTGTATGTATGTGTGTGTATGTATATATGTATATATAGAGAGACAGACAGACAGAGACAGACAGACAGAAATAGACACAGGGAGAGAAAGAGAAAGAGGAGGGGAGAGACAGAAAGAGATTGAATGAAACAGGCACAAAGGCAGAGAGAATAATATATCAAAGAGAGGAAAAAAAGCTGGAGAGGATGAAGAAGCAGAAGCAGAAGCAGAAGATGCAGAAGAAGCCGAAGCAGAAGAAGCCGAAGCAGACGAAGTAGAAGCAGAAACAAAAGGAGAAGAAGAAGAAGAAGAAGAAGAAGGAGAAGAAGAAGGAGAAGAAGAAGAAGAAGAAGAAGAAGAAGAAGAAGCAGACAAGAGGAGGAGGAGGAGAAGAAGATGAGAAGGAGGAGGAGGAGGAGGAGGAGGAGACAAGAAGGAAGAGGAGAAGAAGATGAGAAGAAGGAAGGGAAGAAAAGGAGAAGAAGCAGAAGCAGAAGTACCAGAAGAAGAAGCAGAAGAAGAAGAAGATGATGATGATGATGATGATGATGATGATGATGAAGTGGAAGATGAGGAGGATGAGGGAGAGGAGGATGAAGAGGAAGGAGTAGGGAGGAAGAGGAAGGAGCAAAGAGTCGGAGAAGGAGGAAAGAGGAGAAAGGAGCAAAGAGGAGGGAAGAGGAAGAAGGAGCAAGGGGGAGGGAAGAGGAGGGAGGAGCAAGGGAAGGAGGAAGGAGAAGGAGGCAGGAGAAGATAATAATTAGCAAGACAAAGATTCAGACACAGAGAACTATAGGCATTCTACATCTTATGGATTTTTATGCTATATTGTCAAATTAGACTACTATAGACTGGAAGCTCACTAAAGCCCAACAACTATTATCAATTATCATTCCCTCTACTCTGAGAAGGTCCTGCTTATTCTTTGATTCTTATCTTTTCCTCAATTTGCAATAAGAACAACATGATATATGCTTCTCTATCCTTATCTGGCTCAGATCTTCTGAAATTTAAGTTCAATTGACACTCTTTATAGAAGAACATAGAGTTTTCATATGCAGTTTTCTATTCATCAACTTTATTTGCTTTTTAAGTTCACAGTAATATTTTTCCCACCATAAACTGGGAAGTGTGATACTTGGTGAAATGCTAAAAGGATAGAAGGAGGGTGGATGTGGGCCATGTTTAGATAATGAGAAATGAGAGAGAGAGAGGTCTAACTATATAATGCTTTACATATATATATATGTATATATATAATGTATAACTATGTATGCATACTCACAGAAAATGACTATTTTATCTTTGTCCTTTATATTTCTTTCACATTTAGCACATTTTTTTTGCTTTTTGCTGAGGCAATTGGGATTAAGTGACTTGCCCAGTGTCACACAGCTAGGGAATGTTGTGTCTGAAACCAGATTTGAACTCAGGTCCTCCTGACTTCAGGGCTGGTGCTCTATCCACTGCGCCACCTTTTAGCACATATTTTAATAAAAATTTCAATTGATGAGTTCTCTTTATAGTCACCTTATACATAGATAGATACATAGATAGATAGATAGATAGATAGATAGATAGATAGATAGATAGATAGATAGATCTGTGCCTCTGACAGTGTCACCACATGACAGTGTCTGGGAAGTCTGCTTCCATTAGCATTATTATATATTATAGAAACACTGAAACTGAGATAGAGCATTTGAAACAACCTGTAACTCATTCTACTCTGCTAATCATGTAGTGAATGGGACCACCTTTGTTTGGCTATAGCATCAAAACTGGAAATCAGGACACCAGCAAGAAAATCTCCATTAGTTTTCCCAAACTTTTCTTATGGTTTTACTACCTTTCTAATGGTGATATTAATCTAAGAAAAGAAATCTTGGGCCTCCTTCCTTTTAACATCATTTGGTCCTCTGAAAAACACCTCTGTCTTTGGCCTATAAATATACTCTTTTTTTCTTAAGATTAAGGAAACAAGAGACCAAAGTCTATGACTATGGAAGGTTAAAAAAAAAACAAAAAGAAAACAAAAAACAAACAAACAAACAAACAAACAAACAAACAAAAACAGGGCTTAAGGTACCTTGAAATCTCTACATCCCCGGACCCACTATTCTGTTCAATATTGTTGAATTAATTTGGGAAGAGTGACCTTTAGGAATGACTTTTAGTACCAGCAGAAGCTGAAATGAAGTCTTACTCTGTAATAATAGTGCCACAGCTTTCGTTTGAACTTAGTAAAATGAATGCTATCGAGGAACTGAATTAAGTTCTCTCCTCACAAACCATAATGGAACTAGGAAGAGTGTTTTTTTTTTCCTTTCTTGTCCTTTATTTCTTGTCTTTTTTTCTTATCTTTCTTCTAAGTAATACCATTTTGTAAATGTTAAAGGGTTAAATAGAACTGAGGATTGAATAATTAACAAATGTAGGAAGAAAAGGGGAGATGAGGCAAGTAATAGATGCTTGATCTGGTAAAAGTCATTCAATTTTCTTCTTAATGTTTTTTTCTAAATCAGAACATGATCTTTATCTTACATAAATCTTTATTTAACTTCATCTATCACTGGTTTAATTGATAGCTAAACTACACATAACTTTTACTTATCAATCATTTGATGTAAAAAGGAAGAACCTCCCTCTTCCACCCTCAACAAATCAAGATGTTTTTTGTTTTAGAATAATTGTTTTAATCCTGAGTCTAGTTTATTAATATCCTTTCCTCAAAGTCAAAGGCTGGCATTTATTTTTAATTATATGGAACTGATCTGATAAGTTTTACTCTTGACAATTTACTCTTGACAATCAAATAATTATGAATTAACCCAGATTTCCAATAATTTTTTTTAAAAATTGCCCTTTAGTTTTAGGGTGCCACATTAAATAGGGGTGGGGAATAATGAGGAAAGGACTGGGGGAAGGGCCAAATTGTTAGGTAAAAAGGACAAAAATTTACTTATAAATCATCATAGCTATGATGTGATTAGAGAAAGGATTAGTTAAAATATGCATAACACTAACTAGCTATGTAGCTATTTGGTTATTTCCAAATAACTTCTCTGAGTCAAGTTTCTTCACACAGAAAGTGAAGAAAATAATACTCATATCACTTTCCTTTCAAGGTGGTTGTGCAATATAAGAACATAAATTTGAAAACTTTAATGATGTCTAAATAAATACCAGTTGTTATTTTGATTATTAGAAGTTATTATTTTGATAATTATCATTATGACAATTATTATAATTACAATTTTAAAAAGTAAAAGTTACATATAAACCATTTACTTTGTAGGTTCCATGGCTTGTGTCCCAAGGAAAATAAAGTATATTTGAAAAAACATGTAATGCCAACTCGACCATCTTTTTTGAGATTCTAGAAACATTACAAAATGTCAGAAGTAGATATTACTTTAGAGGGCATTTAGTAAAATTTTGAACACAATTAAAATTTTAAAAATATAATTTTGTTCATTACTTTTTTTCTGTTATGTCCTCCTTTCCTTTCTTCTCTATTTAATAGAATTCCATACTCTTCAGTACATTATTCTTATTATCTTTGGAACAAGTTGGAAAGTTTTTAAAAACCACATGACAGGTTTGTCAACACTTAGACAGAATAAACTTCCTTTTTGTCATTTAAGTTCTTTAAAAGAGCATGTGTGCTCTTGGTGTTACAAGACAAACATAATTTTTAAAAAATGTATTCTACATAAATTTGTGTCTAAATCAGAGTTATCTATTGCTGTTGAAAAATTGTCATTTAGTCTTTCTTGAACTCAACATAAGATAAAGACTGCATTTTATGAGATACAATATTTTCAACTGGAAGAGAAATCATATGATAAGAAGAAAATATGTTATATTGATCATTGTGATGTTATGGTCTTGTAAGAAAAGATAAAAGGAATAGTTTCAGAGAAGACTGAGAAAACTAATATGAACTAATTCAGGGTGAAATGAAGAGAACTAGGAGAACGAATTATAGAATAACAACAATGTTGTAAAAAAATGAACATTTTTGAAAGACTATCTACTTAGCACAATGACCAATCTAAAACATGATGCAATAATGCTACCAATGCTAACAATAATTATTATGTATATTTTACAAGGCTTCCTCTGCATGGGTGGGAGCAGGGAGGGGAGAAAGGTGAGGAAACAAAAGAAACTAGATGCTTGTTAATTTTAAAAGAATTAAGACACAAATATCTAGATCTGTCAATTGTTGTTTGTATATATCCCTGAACAAAATTTATTCATGTCCCCATGTTGCCTCCATGTTTCTTCACCTATAAGATCTTGAATCAAACTACATGGTTTCTTGTTACGTTGTTCAGTAGTTATTAGTCTTGTCTGACTCTCATAACCTTATCTGGGGTTTTCTTGCCAAAGAATGGTTTGTCATTTTCTTCTGCAATTCATTTTTTAGATGGGGAAACTGAGGTTAACAGGTTTAAGTTATTTGCCAAGAGTCACACAGCTAATAAGTATCTGAGGCCAGATTTGAACTCAGGAAGATGAGTTTTCCTGACTTCATCCCAAGCATTCTCTCCATCATCCACCTCGCTGGCCAGATGACCTATAGGTCTCATTAATATGTTGCCATTAGAACCTAATATCACTTTAGTCAAAAACTTCATTTTGCAGACAAGGAAACAAATGCTCAAAGTTGTGAATAGACATGCTTAAGATCAAACAAGAAGTAGCACAGTTGATATTGAACCTAGGTTTTCTGACTCAAGCAAATATTCATTCACTATAGAAATGCAATTCTAATCTATTTTTGTATATCTACAAATAAAAAGATACTATAATACAGGCTTTAGTCATACTTCATTTTTTCTCTGTCCTCTCATTAGTGTAAAGATACATAGAAACATTTTTAACATACCAGCATATAATTTTGATAATCAGATTTGTTCTAGGTATCCGAATAGCAATAATGCAAAACATTACAATGTAGCAGATATAAAGCTGTAACAGAAACTAGAAAAATCTGAGTTCAAGTCCCTCTTCTAACACATAATCATGTAACCAATGCATATCAATAATAATAATCTAAAGACAGTACACAATGTTGTGGATAGTGAGCCAGAAAGAACTAAGTTCAAGTACCATATTTGACATATACATATAATGTCTTTTGCACAGAAGTAATGAAGTTCAAGTAATGGTTCCATTGTTATTAGTGAGGAAGATAAAATGCTGTAGAAATACTGAAAAATCTGTTCTATTTCAAATCAATTTTTGATACTTCAAGTTTAATCTATATTATTTTTCAACCATTCTAGTTACATTAAATACTATGTCAACTTTCTGCAAACCTATTTTTCAATGTTTAGTCCAGAGATGGAACAAAAATCCCTCATCATTATCAATGTTATTTTGCAAATTAACTCGGAGTCTAAACTGGTGTTGTCTATGGATTCCATGTCATTTGCAAAATAGTTATTTTCTGGCTGAGGTAGTGGCTGATTTTATGATACTTCCTTATTGTGGCAACTATTTTAGATGAGTTAACCTTCACTAAGTAATGGCAGTAATTAGAATCAATTTTAATGTTTTTATCCATTTTTCTTTTTTTTAGAATCAATAACATATAAATAACTTGAATTGGAGGTGTTGTATTTATGATTTAGTCTATTCTTATATTCATTCTTTATTCAAAGTTGGGATCGAGTTTGAAAATTTTAGCCTGTTTTACCCATTGTGGCCAAAATCAACTGCTCAATATATTACCTAGCAATATTCCTTTTATATCCCTTGTATTCTGAGAACTGCAGGTTACAGATATAACTAGAGAATTAAAACAGGAGATCAAGCTATTTGTTTTAAAACAGGAAATTAAAATATTTGAATATATGTCATATAGTTCAAATTCCAGTTTTCAGATATGAGGAAACTGAGAATGAGATAGTTAAATCCAAGACCTCAGAGGTAACTAGTGAGATAAATAACTATTAAATAGAGAAGTCATTGTGATAGCGTCATTTTATTCACTTGTTACCTATTACACATGTACTATGTGTACAACATTCCTTTGGCTGCTGGGAATATAAAAAACAAAGAAACAAATAATTCCTGCCTTAAGGGAATGCAAATTCTTTTCTGGTAAAGTAACACAGGCAAATTTAAATACAAAATACATACAAAGCAACTTAGAAAATGAAGGAACTAGCAATTGGAAGGAGAAAAAGAGGATTTTGTTAGAATGTAGAACTTTAGCAGGGCTTTGAAGAAAGTTAATTGTTCCATGTTCGTTGTGAGGAAGGAGTACATTTCTTGTGAGGGGGCAACTTAATAGTACAGAATATAGAGTGCTTAGTCAGGAAGGCTCAGCTTTTTGACTTTAAATCTGTCCTCAGACACTAGCTGTGTGACTTTACGTGCATAAAATGAGATGGGAAGAAAATGGCAAACTACTCTAGTAACTTTGCCAAGAAAACTCCAAATATGATCAAAAAGAGTTGGACATAACTGAATTGAATGAACAATAACAACTTTAACAAAGACATAGAACATAGCAAAAGAATATCTGGAGCATAGGTAATTCAGTTTCTACTGATCCTGAAAAGTTAGGATACAAGCAAGTTAGTATTAAAAGCTAAACTTAAGTTATTTGTTTCTTACTCCAAAGGTCAGAGGAATCCATTGGAGTTTCTAAGCAGACAAGTGACATGGTCCAAATTGTGTTTAGGGTTTGATTTGAAGATTGGGTAGAAGAGATTGAAAAGTATAAGAAGCTGAAGTACAGTATAAAATTTATGCAATCAATCACGAACCAAGATTGATTCTCATTCTCATTCTCCCAACTGTCTTTCTAAGTTTCTCTTGAATTTGCAACCATTTCTTCATTTTGAAACAGCTTATTGCACTAGACTCCAAAAGTCCAAAAGGGGTGAAAAGACCCCCTTTCTTCCTTTGGTGAGTTGTACCTTTTTTGTTTTAATTTGCTGAGGCAATTGGGGTTAAGTGACTTGCCCAGGGTCACATAGCTAGGAAGTATTAAGTGTCTAAGTTCTCCAAATTTGAACTCAGATCCTCCTGACTTCAGGGCTGGTGCTTGAGTTGTACCTTAAGGTCTCAATTTGTACAGGAACCCAAAACTCCTATCTTCATTCTCATCCTGTACCTGTTTCTAACTCTCTAGAATTCAAATTTATATTGTTTTCAATGCTGACCTATCCTGGAAGTTCCTTTAGTCTCTGGAGGAACTTTCTTTGCCTGAAACAGCTTATCTCCCCTACAACCTACTCATCATGAAAAATCTGTCCTAAAAGCTATCCCCATTCTTTTTATTGAGCTCCTTATGGATTTTCCATTTTGTGAATGAAATTAGGATATTCTAACTATACTTTGTTCCCAGCCCTATTCTTTACTTCCTCAAGATTTTAAAACCATGTTCCCATACTGGCTATCTTCATTCATTTCACTCTCATTCCCACCTGTCAACTTTTTTTTAACAATAATTAGGTGGGGCTCAGTGAATGGATAATTGACCTGGAGTCAGGAAGACTCATCTTCTTGAGTTCAAATCCATCCTCAGACACTTACTAGTTTTGTAGCCTTTGGGTAAATCACTTAACCCAGTTTGTCCCCATCCTTCATTGGTAAAATGATCTGGAAAAATAAATATTAGACCACTCAAATAACTTTTCCAAGAAAACAACCAAAATGGAACCAAAAAGAGCAGCACATGACTACAACAATTGAGCAATAACAACATTAGAATATAACTTACTTATGATTTGCTTGCTTGTACTTTTCCCTCAAAATACTAAATAATTGTTCCCACCCCCTTTCTTATGAGATATTGAATTGCTGAACTTAGATAGCCCAAAAAGATGAAAAAAAAATGAAAAGGAATGATAAAGATGACTCTGAGATTATACATCACATTTCATAGAGAAGTCAGTCAAGATAAGGATTCAAGAAAAAAAAGATTCACATATGACAATTAGGTCATTCATATCTATAGAGAGACAAATTTCAGTTGAATGATGAGGTCAAAAGACAGATTGCAAAAGTTTGAGAACTAAGTATGAAGTGATGAAATGAAAGTAATGACAAAGGCATTCTGACATTAAGATGTTGATTACTACTTGAAGGCATTATCTACATACCTTGACTAAAAAATACAGTCAAAATGGTAAAACTAGTTTGTGCCAGAGATTGCCTCAGGAAATCAACACACCATAAATCTGAGTATTTTGCTGCATATTTCAGCCTCTCTATCTCACCCCAAGCCAGGTATGAACCAAACTAACAATTATAGAGTCTAGACCATATTTTCACAGTTCATGTTGTATTATGGTATGTCGTGTAGGATAAAATTTATATATATATATATATATATATATATATATGGTTAAGGCAGATTCCATACCTTCAAGCTGTCGTGTCCTGCATCTCTTTACCTATTCTGTGTTTTCTTCAAGAGATTTATAAATCAGTCCAATAATAAATTTTTCAAAACTATTCCCAGAATCAATTCTGCTACAGGCCAAATAATCTCTGCTAAACATAATGATTTCTATTTTATTTCTCTCATTACATTGTATTAAGCCTAGAAATTGATTGTTGCCTTTACATCAGGACACTATATCAAAATGGAGATTTCATCTACATTTCCCTCTATATTCATGTTAATTTTTTGCATTTCTTTGATCTTTAGTGTTAGAAGAGTCATCTATTGTAGTGTATAGAATTTGCCTCACAATCATCAAGATCTGGATTTTTCAAATTCAGATATTGCCTCTGACTGATGTGCTTGTATGTGTGATCATAAGCAAGTCACTTAACTTTTTGACATGACATGCAATGCTTTTAAGAGCCTAAAATATGGAGAATTCAATTTTTATCAGTGGAGCAAGATTTCATATTAGTAATTTCTATACCTAGGAAATCAAAAGTCATTGATACATGAATGTAAATTATGACATTATCCATTTAAATAAGATAGGCATTAAATTGTTCATTTTACACTTTCTTAGTCCCTGTTCATTTCTATATGAATTATCATCTTAACACCAAAGAGTTCTAAATTATATTTTAAATGTTAAATAGACAAATTATGTCATCATGGTTTAAGACTTAAATACAGTTTATTTTATTCAAATTCTTTGAAAATTATTTCATTTTATTTTAATTCATATTTTATTTGTTATCTTGGACAATCATTTAACTTTTGCTCTATTGGACCCACATGTGCAAAAATGTTTGTGGCAGCCCTTTTTGTAGTGGCTAGAAACTGGAAACTCAGTGGATGCCCATCAGTTGGAGAATGGCTGAATAAATTATGGTATATGAATGTTATGGAATATTATTGTTCTGTAAGAAACGACCAGCAGGATGATTTTAGAGAAGGCTGGAGAGACTTGCATGAACTGATACTGAGTAAAACGAGCAGAACCAGGAGATCATTATACATGCAAATAACAAGACTATATGGTGATCAATTCTGATGGACATGGCTCTCTTCAACAACGAAATATTTCAAACCACTTCCAATTGTTCAGTGAAGAAAGCCATATACACCAGAGAGAGGGATGTGAAATGTGGACCACAACATAACATTTTCATGCTCTCTGTTGATGTTTGTGTACATTGTTTCCCTTCTCAGATTTTTTTTTCCTTGTAGATCTGACTTTTCTTGCACGGCAATATAACTAAAAATATGTATACATATATTTGATTTATCAAGTATTTTAACATCATTAACATGTTCTAGACTTCCTGCCATCTAGGGGAGGGCTGGGGACTAGGGGGGGAAATTTGTAAAAGAAAGCTTTGTAAGGGTCAATGTTGAAAAATTACCCATACATATGTTTCCCCTCCCCTCCCCTAGATGGCAAGAAGTCCACTACATGCTAATTATTATTAAAATACTTGACAAGTTGAATATATGTATACATATTTCCATACTTATCTTGCTGTGCAAGAACAATCCTATCTACATGAACAAAAAATATCTGAGAAAGGAAACCCAATGAAAGCAAACATCGATAGAGATCATGAAAATGATATGTTGTGGTCCACATTTCATATCCCTCTCTCTGGGTGCATGTGGCTTTCTTCACTGAACAACTGGAACTTGTTTGAGACATTTCATTGTTGAAGAGAGCCATGTCCATCATAATTGATCATCATATAATATTGTTGTTGCTGTGTATAATGATCTCCTGGTTCTGCAAAGCAACTATTTTTAGAAAGTTTAGCTATAGCCATGAATCTTTAGATATACCATCCTCAGTTCATTGCATTATATGTATCTTACCCTTACTGCTTAGGATTTGGATGCTGAACTGTGTGATGTTTTAACTGACATCAGAGTGATTTGAGATCAGTTGTTTATGGTAGTTAATGACAAGGGGTAAAGAAGACTTAACAATTGGCAATATTCACAATACTTAATAGTTAGAATGATTTATTTCAGCAGATTAAGGTGGGGGGAGGAGTAGGAGAAAAGGGAGTGTGAAAAATTGCCATCTTTCACAGCTTCAAAATGTTGGCTCTGTTGTCTAGTATAATTAAGTCAACAGTCTGCTGGTCGGCTTCCAGGCACTCTGACAACTGTTCTCTCCCTGCCACCAGTAAATTAACAGGACTATGCTGTTCCCAAGGGCTTTTGTATACAGAACCAGCATTTTCTGAGCTATGGTTTACTACTAGTGAAGTAGATATAGACAGGAATGCCCCATGGATAAAAGAGGGCCAGACACTTATCTAGACAATTTATAATATGGTAGTTTGGTATGTAAAATGCTTCTGGAGAGTCCCTTATTCCATAAATTTGTAGTTTAGCTGTCAAAAATCTCTAATGATTAAAATACATTTTTTGAATATTAAGATGTACATGTGCACACACACACACACACACATATTTTCAAGGTAGATAAAGATCTTCATCTTTTAATTATAAAAATGCTATTAAACTTTGGAAAACATTTTCAAAGTTTAAAGAAAACTTTTTTTGAAAGTTTTAGAGTTTTCACTTTTTAGTGGCTCTTAGTAATGACAACAGAAATTGTGTCATAAAATTATATCTTTTTTAATTTTTCTGTTTAATTTGACCAATAGAACATAATTTCTGACTGTACATAGTACAAAGGAGATATTTATCTATATTGATTCCATTCTATAATTATTAAGGGTACCTATTATGTGACAAAGAAAATTTAAAAATCGACTTTTCCTAGTCTCAAACAGCTTACATCTTACTAGGGAACACAATTTTTAATGATAAATATCAAAAATATAGAAAATAATCAATAATCATCTATTTTATTAAATGTTCATCTTTTCCCCTGAAAGACTATGTTCAAGTTTGTTTGATTATAATTCAAGCTCTTTTTATTTGATAAATTCTTGAAAGATGCTGTCCAGGATTTTTTTTTCATCATGACCTTCAGGTAGTTCAATAATTGTTTAATTATCTTTCCTTGAACTATTTTCCAGATAAATTGTTTTTCTAATGAGGTATTTTATTTTTTCTTCTACTTTTTTTTCTTTTTGTTTGATTGATTCTTAATGTCTCATGCAGTTCAAATTCTAACTTTTAAATAATTATTTTCTTCAGTTACTTTGTACCACCCTTTTACAATTTGGCTAATTCTATTTTAAAAGTTTTTTTCTTCAGTTATGTTTTATGTTTCCTTTTCCCAGTTGGTGACAGTTTTTTCATAATTCTCCTGCAAATCTACAATTTCTTTTCACAATTTTTTCTACCTCTCTTGATTTTAAATCTTTTTAAGGCTCTTCCTAGAAGAATGTTGGGCTTAAGACCAATTCCTATCTCATTTTGATTCTTCACCTACAGGCATTTTGAAAATTTTATCTAAGTCTTCTGAATTTGTGTTTTGATCTTCCCTGTCTCCATATTAGCCTACTATAGTCAGAGCTCTTTTCTATTTCTTATTCATTTTTTTTAACCTAGTTCCTGACTTTTAATATTGAACTATGCTCCTGGGGTACAGGGAGCACTGGGAGCCTCATGCCAACATCTTAATGTTGGAGGTTAAAGGTTTGGTGACTGGCATGGCACAGAGAGGCTGCAGGTACTGATGACTTGTACAATACACTGAATTGTTGGATACCTTCAATTTTTATTTTACCCTCTGTATTTAAGATATCAAGAGAGTTTTCTTGATAATAACTTCTGGAAATGATGTCTAGGTTCTTTTTTTCTCTCATGGCTTTCTGGTAATCCAATAATTCTTAAATTATGATATTTTGCTTCTTTTCCTTTCTTTTTCTTTTTTTTCTCCTCTTTCTCCTCTTCTTCCTCTTTCTTTTCCTTCTCTTCCTTCTTTTCCTCTTTCTTTTCATTTGGTTTTATTGTTTCTCCTTGTTCCATGGAGTCATTAGTTTCCACTCTCCCAATTTTAATTTTTAAGAATTTGTTCAATGACCTTTTGTATCTCTTTTTATCTTTCACCAATTTTGTTTTCTAAGGAGATATTTGCTTCAGTGAATTATTTTACTTCCTCTCCAGTTTCCCTATTCTGCTTTTCATGTTCTTCAGTAATTTTTGAGCCTCTTGTGATCAAGCTGTTAATTATCTTTGTATAACTTTCTTGCATTATTTTCATTTAGATTCCTCTTTTTCTGTTTATCACTCTTATCTCTTCAACTCTTCTTGAAATTACTCTTTTTGTTGTTTTGTTGTTATTTGCTTGCATTTTGTTTTCTTTCTAATTTTTTTTCCTTTGGGACCTGATTTTTCTTGTGCAGCATATTTGTGGAAACATGTATAGAGGAATTGCACATGTTTTGTGCAATTGGGGTGCAAAAACAAAAACAAAAAATTTGTGCAAAAGGAGTGAATGTCTAAAATTATCAATGCATATATTTTGAAAATTAAAAAGCTTTAGTTTTTTTTTTCCCTGAGGCAATTGAGGTTAAGTGACTTGTCCAAGGTCACAGAGCTAGGAAGGCTTAAGTGTCTGAAGCCAGATTTGAACTCAAGTCCTCCTGACTTCAGGGCTGGTACTCTATCCACTGTGCCACCTAACTGTCCCTAAAAAGCTTTAATTTAAAAAAAATTACTCTTGGGAAGATGTCGAATCAGCTTTATTCATTGTGACTCCCTTCTAGCAGTTTTCATGTTATTTATCGTCTTGCACATTTGTGTCTTCATCTTCCTGTCACTATAGCAGTTTTTATGTTTAAGTTCTTTTTTTTCCTTTATTTATTTTTTGGTAGTTCATATTTCCAGTCTATTTCTTAACTTTGAACTTTATGTTATGCACTTCTAGAGATGGGGAGGCAGTGTCCTAAACTTCAGACTTTTTTGTGCTGCTATTTGCTAAGCTATTCCTGGGGATCTGCTAGTTGTCTGTGCTTCCAAGATGGTGTGATTCCAATAGAGTTTAATTATTGATCTCTTGGTTTTGAGCTCCAGTCTTTACCCAGAAGGGCCCTCTACTCCCTTGCAGTTGGCAAGCACTCATGCTCCTTCTGCCTTGGTATTGTGGCAGGACTTCTCCTCCATCCTGGTGTCCAGGTCATTTCTGTCTACTACCTAATTTTTCTTAGGCCAGAAAAATATCTTACCCTGACATTTAGTTGGTTCTGCCCCTCCAGATTTTGATCTAAGAATTCTTTTGATTTTTCAAGTTATTTGGAGGGGAGTGTTAAGAATATTCACATGATTTGCTGCCTCCAATCTATCATCTTTATTTTACTCACATTGAGAAAATAAATATATAGATATAGATATATGTTTATATATATACACACACATACACACAAATATATACTTAAAATAAATATTATAACATGAAATAAAAAAAATTAAATAATATTTTACTTGTTTTTAAATAAATATTATATCATTTGATCCTCCCAACCAGTCTGCTAATTAGGTGCCCATGTTAGAAAAAACAAAACCAGCAGAGAGTAAGTGACTTGCCAGGGTGACACAGCTTGTAAATTTCTGAGGCCACATTTGAACTGTGATCTCCTGATTTTCAGATCAGAACTCTGTCCGATATTAGAATAGAGGAAAAGTACACGCTCTATCATACTAGAACCTTGAGGTTTGTCCATTTCTGGGCTGGGTGCGTGGGTATGTCCCTGGAGAAGCCTTGCATGCAGAGCAATTGGATGAAGGCTTATGTTTGAAGCATAACATAACGGTAACAATATTGTCTAAGGCGATGACTCACTTGTTCCTCCGTCCTTGACATGTCTGCGTCTTTCCCAATCTCTCAGGCAAGCCTGTGTCAGACTTTGGAAGACTGGCACAAATGACTTTGATAGAACTTGTAAGAAATTGAAGCACAACAAAAATCAGTACCTCTCTTAGCTCCCAAATCAATTAGGTAGTTTATGCTGTGACAATATTTTAGGTCTAATTTTGCGTTCTTCACAGTCCAAATAAAGGTCTGATTCCATTAGCAGACTCTCATATAGATAAGACAAGCTGACTAAATTGAATTGGAGCTTTCAATTCTGAAATTATCCAGTTACCCTGTGTAGATATAGCCTTAATCTCCTTCTTAAAAAAAATACATAAAAGGATTGGATTGGCAAGTACACTATAGAGTTTAACACCACTCCACAAACTTCTTACAAGCTTAACCATTAATACATCAATAAAATTCAAAATAGAATGAATGTCTACATATCTTTAGCATAGTGAGTAAACTGACCTGATCCATATGATTGTTGATAGAAATAAACGTGGAAAGGCTTTGAGATGGGAGGTCAACCTCATGTTTAAATTTGGTAAAACATAAAAAGAAGAGAAAATGGCCTTTGAGCTGTAATAGGCCCCAGATTCAGGATTCATATCTATCTATCTATGTCTATATCTAGATAGATATAGATATATGCATATGTATCTATGTATATAGATAAAGATATATAGATACATACATACATACACATATATACATAAACAAATATGTTTACATATATACATGTATTTTTAAAAGGAAATTTCTGACTTAATTCCACTTAGAAGGAAGGACATGTACTGATGGAAAGTGGGAAGATAACATCATGAGGTTGTTTTCAGTGGCTTGCTGTGAAAGCCATTCTGTGAAAATGTCACCTAGTTTTTCATTACATGCCATTAATAATATAGTACAGAGAATAAGCTCCAGAATGAGTGATTAATAACTTGAATGTAGTAAGTGCTTAGTAAATGCTTTCTTACGTGATTTGGATTCAGGAGGATATTGCTTTGAATTGTACTTCTGAACCTTAGCTTCTTCATCTGTAAATTAGAGGATTGGACTTCATAACCTGTAACATTTTTTCTAACTATAAATCTATTATCAGAACGGGAATTATATACTCTCAGTTGCATTGCTGTAATTGTTTTTTTGTTATTTTTAAATAGAGGTAATCATTCAACTAAACATTTAGATAATTGTCTCAGTTGCTTTGTTGTTATTGTTTTGGTTATTTTTTAAATGGGGTAATCCTTCAAATAAACATTTTGATAATTTAAATTTAAACAATATTAGAAATGAGAATTCTTTGGCCATCTTATCCAATAGATACAAGAATTTGATTAATTTCTACATTTCCAATGATTGGTCATCTAGCTTTTAAGTCTTATTTTTATTCAACATATTGATAGTTGTTTGTTTTTTTTCCCCTCTATTTAACTTCAATTTGTCCATCTGAGCCTTCATTCCTGGTTCATCATTCCTGGTTCTGCCTTACATGGCCAAGAATATAAAGAATAATCTTTTTTCCACACAATGACTTTTCATAAAATTTAAATAAAACAATATTGTTTTCTCTTGATCTTCTCTTTCCTAGGTTCAACTTGTTTCAATCAATATTCAAAAAGCATGATTTCAAAGACCTTCGCAATCTCCATAGCTCTCCTATGGACAATCGCTAGCTTAATAATGCATTTTTACATTTAATTAATTAATTAAAATATAATGTCCAGAACTGATCACTGTACTCTCAATCTGATAGATTAACACAGAATGTACCCAAACTATCTTTACTCGTCTACTAGGAAGGTGGAAGGAAGGTGAACAAAATTGTCTCTCTTTGTGGAACCTAAAGTTCACAAGGTTTTGTTTGTTTTATTTTTGGTTTTGTACTAACTTGTACTGAATTCACAATTCACTAAAATCTATTGGTCTTTATTCACTGTATTATTTTAGCTGTTACTTTAAAATTGGATGCAAATTTTTGTTCTTAAAACTGTATCATTTCTCTTATCTACTCATTTAATTACTATATTTCCCTTTTGCCTCCAGCATCACACAAATTAAACTGGTTTGCCTCCCAAGTCCCTTATAATCTGGTTTCTTTTGGCTTTTCCAGTTTTTTACAGTCTTCTTTCATATACAATATGATGACATTTACCTCTATGCTGTTCCTCTCACATGATACTCTTGTCTCCTGATTGCAGGAATTTCCTGCCAATCCTACAATACTCATCTCTGACTCCTAGTTTTTCTGGTTTCCTTCCAGTTTCATCTGAAATCTAACCATCTACAAGAAGCATTTCTTGATTCTCCTTAACTGTAGTGCCTTTTTTTAATGATTACAATTCAATTTATTCTGTACATACCTTGTTTATACAGAGCTATTTGCATATGTTCTCCTCCACTAAACCATGAGCTCCTTGAGGACCAAAACCGCTTTTGTAATTGCTATTTGCTTGATTTTGCTTTTCTTTGTATCATTAGCATTCAATATGGTGCCTAGTCTATAATAGATGTTTAACAAAAGCCAGCTGACTGATTGATAAGCATTAAATAATTCAGCATCACTTTGTCCTATTTTATTTATTCATTTCATCCTTAAAAACTTATGTTAAACCATTAATAATTATTAATAATTATCAATATTAATAACCAATAAATTGATTCATTGAACAGTTATAGCACCCTCTAAAAGATAATATGTTCTCAGGACAAAGGCCAGGTTTATTCAAAATTGGTACTGGTACATGGTACTGGTACCAAGCATATAAATGATCAATTATATATTTTTAAAAAAATTATAATCATTCAAAAAATCAACATACTCTATTCTGAAGGTGACATGTAATTGATCATTACAGATATTTTTATCATTGATACTAGTCATATATGAAGCATCAGTAAAATTCAAATTAGTTAACAAGAATATATTTCTGGGCTCAGCAGCCTTGTCACAGCAGTAGAAACAAAAGTCCCAAGTTATTAAAAAATTCCCCACTTTAGTTTGGAACTAATTATCATTTATTGAGTGGAAGTTTAGTAGATAAGAGTGCTGGGGCTGGAATCAGGAAGACCTAAATTCAAAGGTGGCCTCAGACTCTTACTACTTGTGACTCTGGGCAAGTCATTTAACCCTATTTGCCTCAGTTTCCTCATCTGTAAAATGAACTGGAGAAGGAAATGGCAAATCATTCCAGTATTTTTGCAAAAGAAACTGCAAATAGGGTCACAAAGACTTGGGTATGACTTAAATGGCTAAACAACATTGCCTAAGACAAGAAATGTGACTAGTGAAATCAGGCAAACATACCTAATCGACTATGTATCAAGCCCAGTGTGAAATAAAGAAAAATGGTGATTCAAAATGTTGCAGAAAGCATTTGTATGAAAAGATTGGCATAACATGAATTGCTTTGCATGCATTGTAGGCTTTCCAATTGTAGCAGAGTGAATGTACTGCTGTGGGATTGGGCTGCAGGTGAGGAGTCTCATGAGGAAAATGGCATAATTGAGTTATGACTTGGTTATAGCCTGGATCTATAGGTAATGTCAAATTCAAAGATGCTACAGCAAACTAATGAGGACAAATTTTCTCCTTCACATCCATGTACTGTAATGAATTCTTTCACAAAACCATATAAAATCATAACCTAAAAACTTTTTGTTTCTTGATATATTATGGAATTTTTCACTGATAATACAATTTTAGTTCATTCCTCAAGATAGTGAATGGTTGATTATAGGGAAAAAAGTATATATTTTTTAAATTACCAAGAAATTGAAAGGATAAAAATGAATTCAAAGTTTTCAGAAAACTGTAAATGGTAAATCCTACCAAAAAATGACATTTTATAGACACTGGAGGAAATTTTCTTTTTTCTTGCCTAAAGAATCAAAGCCAAATTCTGCCTAACTTTAAAGATTCTTTACAAGTTGAATGTCATTCCCAAAATGAACAACTCGGTCTACTTATTTTCTCTGACTTTAGTCTCTTTTCACTCCAAAATGTAGCTTACATGATTTCTTCCTCCTTGCCCTTTCATTCAGAGAAAATGTCATTTTTTTTTCTCTCTGATGAGCTGCTTCCTACACCTTCATCACTGAAAGCTTAGACCATTCCCACCTCCTCCAATAAGCCTTGCCAACTATTCCAGCCCATTTTAGATTCCCTTTTCTAAAGTCCTACAAATATTTATAGCATAGACGTCAGAGTATAGCAATTAACTATATACCACACTGAATCATTCATCAATTACTTTATTTAGACAGTTGGAGTCTGGAAGACATGAGTTCAAATGTGATCCTTAACAGGTAAGTCACTTAATCTTTTTTTGCCTCCATTTCCTTAATTTTAAAATAGGGATAATAATAATAATAATAATAATAATAATAATAATAATAATATCTATCTCCTATCCTAATTATAAGATCAAATGAAATAATATTTGTAAAGGTCTTTACAAAATTTAAAGCCCTATATAAATGCTAGCTGCTGTTCTGTCTTCTTTTAAGTTTATTAGAGAAAGGAACTAATGTATAATGAAAGTGATTGTCCTCCACAAATTCTGGGGATGAATTGGTCATTGGTTTGAAGTATTGTTTTCTTTTTTTTAATCCTTTTTTTTCCCCAAAGTAAATAAAAAATTGGGAAGCTAGATATTTCTAACTCTCCCTCTCCTTCTCCCTCCTTCCTTTACACTGTCCTTCCCTCCCTCCCTGCCTTTTCCCCTCTCTTTCTATTTCTTTTTTTGTCTCTCCCTTTCTCCTTAAAGAAACAAAAAAAACAAGGAAAATAATCAATTCTTTAATTTGTACTTACCCCCCAAAATTGCATCTTTACCACCAATTATTATATATTTAGATTAATTTTATTTTGATTAGACATAAAGCTAAATGAATATTACAATTTCCCTAAAATGAGAATATTTTGAGCTTTTAATTTTTTGGTTGTTGTTTTTGTTCCTAAAACAACAAGATTTTGGTCCTTGTTCAAAATAATTTCACAAACCTGTTAATGTAAGAGTAACATTAGCAATAATATTAGAATAACTTTAGCAATAAGTATTTGCATTTAATACATTCTAGAGCTTGTGTTCATTTCAATATAACTTTTGTACATGCATTTGCAAAAAAAAGAAAGAAAGAAAGAAAAAGAAAGGAAAGAAGGAAGGGAAGAAGGAAGAGAAAAAAAAACAGGAAAAATTCCACTTAAGTGATTCTGTCGACTTGACTGCACTTGTATTACCTTTCATCATCATCTACTTCCTCAATTGTTTTCTATTTCTTTTGAATTTCAAAAAAACTATTATAAATCTAATAAATTATGCAATAAAGATATATTATATAACAAAGTATAGGTAAAGTTGAAAATTAGGGGATTTTTAGGGGTGTAAATTTTGGCAATTTTTTAAAATCCATTCTACCAACTAAACTGTCATTTCACTGCTCTTTATTAAATGTCTCTCAAAATAATATGATCCAAAGCTATATTTCTTTTGAGGGTTATTCCAATGTACAGAGGTTTATTACAATGTACATTAGAGTGTTGTAGTGTTAGTGTTTTCACCAGGTAACCTGAAGATATTTAATTAGGACTATAATATTAATAGGTTCTCTGGTCTTTTTATAGGAATCTTTTATACTATTGAATAAATGAATAACCCTGACCACTTTAAAAAAAAACAACCTTATTTATATCTGTGAATTCAAAGGACAATGAAGACTTTAGATAATTACTAAAATAACCCAGAGAGGGGAACTGGATCTGTGCTTAGACTGGAACAGGAAACTCCCAATTTCCATTAATACATTCTCTGCAACTTATAATCTTAGAGAATGTCCTAAAACCTGGACAGATCAAATGGCAAGCATCGTATAGTGCTTATTTTCTCCTGATCAATGTAGATAACAACTCAAAATTGTTCTTAATTTATATTTTATTGTTATGTATCTGGATAATTAGAGATATAATATATTACATATGAATTTATTAGATATAAATAGGTATGTGCTTACAGATGTGTATATAGATGTACATGCATGTGTGTATATATGTATGTATATAAACACACACATTCTGCATGCATGCAAACTGTCAGAATTGTGAGTCTGCATAAGATGTGTCCAAGCATGCTGTTGAGTGAAGACATGGAAGCAATAGAGAGCTGTTGTTTTCTTATCTCTAAATGGTTTAATGATAAATACTTTTAGGTTCTTATATTTTGTTTGTTTTTTTGTTTTTTGCTGAGGCAATTGAGGTTAAGTGACTTGCCCAGGGTCACACAGCCAGAAAGTGTTAATAAGTGTCTGAGATCAGATTTGAACTCAGGTCCTCCTGACTTCAGGGCTGGTGCTCTATCCGTTGCGCCACCTAGCTGCCCCTAGGTTCTTATATTTTGGATGCTGATCATCCAGTCTATTACAAAGGATTTTGCTTTCAATTATCCACTTACATAGAGTTCTTTAACAGTTGATTGTAATTTAATTCATTATTACCTACTGCTCTTTGAGAGCTGATAGCTGTCAATCAGATGGACTCAGACTATTTACCTAAACAACATGAAGTAGGAGGTGGAGGTACAGAAGAGGAGGCAAAAACTTATAGATCTTTGGGGGAAATTTTAATAGTTGTTGATTAATACTTTTATAGAGAATATGGCTTCATTACAAAAGACTATATTCATTTGAAAGAACTGATTTAATGAAGTGTTTTATGATGTCAGAAAAGGTCAAGTCTGACTCTATAATAAGCACTTTTAATGGTTGTAATTATTTTGCATGTTATCTATCATAACAACCATAACATTGATAGATAATATATATGTCATTCTATATATGTACACAAATATATGCATGTATACACAAATACATGTATATTTAAACATTTGAATATGCCTGTAAGTGTGCATATATATCTGTATATACATATATGGTATAGTTAAATAATATACAAAATAAAGCTATATATGATTATATACAAGCATGTGTGTTTGTGTGTGTGTATATGCTTTATATAAGACATACAGTAAGCTCTTTTTTTTAAACTTTCCCTCAATTCTCAATTTATTTGAGCCAGATAATTCATCTATTTAATCCACAACAAGAAGTATAACAAAAATACAAGCACTGAACTAAACAAATAGTTGCCAGTACCCTATCAGGTATTAATAAACCAAATAAAAGGGGTATCAGTAAATACTTATTTGATTCAAACTTCTTAACATGTTGGAAATACAATTTATTTGTGAAAAAGTAAAAGGACAAGTCAAAAATTAAAATTTTTTCACATGCATATAGAATGCTTATAAAAATAAAAATCTTAAACTAGCTTATAAAAGCCAAGAAATTCTTAAAATCAAAAATAAAATATACTGCATTATTTAGCAAAGACAACTTGAAAGTTACAAAAAATGAAAATTAAATAAAACCACAGCTATTAACTAATAAATCAGAGTGTGAAGGAAATAAATGTTACTATAATATCAATTATCAAAAGTGACAAAACAAATTTTTCCCTATTGAATTATTTGTATTTAATTGTAGAAATGCTGTTGAGAATCATTTTCATTTATCTACTCCTCTCACTGTCAGTCTCTTATTTCCTTTTTCAGCCATAAAAGACCTTTGGCTTTTACAAAGATGCTTGAAAGGTTGGTATCAAAGATATTGTCCTTGACATCTTTCACATAAACTACCTCAAAGGAGGCAGATATAGCTTCCTACTGGTGATCACACCAATTTGACTCAGACCATCACCAACAATTATCATTGCATGGGTACCAATATCTAACTTGACAAAACCAGGAACCTTACCAGTTTCCGAGTCAATCTGGATTATATCATTTACTATGACTAGAGAACCTGGGTAATAGATATTATGGTCATCATTGATTACTAGATCAGAAACATCTTTTATGGACAATATGATCTTTCTCTTCTTGCACAACTTATAATTCATGTCTTCACTTGTGCTGCTAGGAAGAACAAAAAGCCAGATGGCTTCTCAAAGCTCATGACTGCAGGGTATGCAATACCTTGTGAACCTTGCCATGAATCTTGATGAACCACACTATGCATATTTTCTTCTGTCAGGGCACATGCAAGTCTATTTTTAAGAAAGATGACTAATTAGAAGCATTATCTCAGCTTATGAGGACTTATGAATAATTTTTTTAAAATAAATTTTGGTCCATTTAACCGATGATTTGCTGTGCCTCATACACTAGGCATTTTTGGGACCAACAAACATTATTTTACTGGGCAAGGAATGAAAGGCTCTCACAAAATGAATCTTGAATCTCGCAGGAACTTCTCAGCAAGGATGAGGTCTTACTAATCTTCCAATTCAGCTTGTTTAAAGTGAAAATGAAAATACTTCTTCCTTCCCTTCTTTGTTTTTTTCCCTTTTCCCCCAGGGCTAGTTATGATTTTTCTATCATAAAGGATCCCTTTTTAATAACCCTAATGTTGAGTCCCTGAGCTGTTTACATAAGGGCACAGATTCTTGTGTGTTGATGGTGGAATTTGAAGCCAGCTATTTTTAAACACACTTAATTCTGGAAGTAGTTGGTGGAGTTGACAGATCACTAGGTAGAGAGTCAAAAAGATCCAAGTTCAAATTCAACCTCACCACATAAGTAGATGATATTTGGCAATTTATTCCACCTCTGTTTGCCTCAGTTTTTTTGACTGTTAAATTGGAATAATAATAAATAGCAACTTCCTTAAATTAGATATTAGAAATTAATGTTTGGATTATTTTATTTTAGATAAGGAGGAATTTATGGAAATAATGATAACCAGTGTTTCTATTATGACTATCAAATAAATTGCCAGATCTTTATTCTTTAGGAACAAATTTCTTAATGAATTCATCAATAATGTCAACAACACAGTCATTAGTTAGAAATGTTACAGTGTATTTTCACAATATCATTTATTAGAAAAGAAATTCACATTAAGCATTTTTTCCTTGTAATATCACTGTACTTCTTAACCAATAGACATTGACAATTTTTTATCAAATCAAAATATAATAACATTAGTCACTGAATAAAGAATACTATTTAAGTCAAATTCTACTAACTACATCAGGAATGTTCTTCTTTCCTAAGGAATATTTTCATCCCATGAGGCTATTTTTTCTATGGTGAAGGCAGTGGTGAGATAGTAAAAACATTATCAGAACTCTGTGGGTTAGTTATCTTCACAGAGAAAAAAACTTTCAAAAGTCACAAATCAACTCTAAACTCAGCCAACAATCTGATAAATGTTTATATTTGACTGAAGAGATGATTAAATAGGACTGTGAAGAATAGTGTTTACAAAGTAAAGAAAGTAATCTACAAGTGTTTTTTTCTATTAAAATTTGTCAAATCATATGTGTATGTGTGAGTATTTCTGTGTACAATTAAATTTCTTTTAAAATGAAAAAAATTGGAGATTATGTTAAATAACATAATGTGTATAATAAAATTGTTCTATTACAAACGAACCTAAATATATATATAGGCATATATATATATATATATACATATGCATATATATATATATATAATTATACCCTGTAATTTATGTCTGTCTGCATTATATATATATATATATGTGTATGAATATGCATGTGAATACACATATACAAATGACAGGCTTAATGATTCAAATTGAAAGATTTCTTTTACGTCAAAAGTTTGAAAAGGGTACTAAATTAATCTCCAAATAATACAATGAAGGATCTGAAAGAAGTCTTAAAGAAGGGCATTATATGAGTTCATCAAAACCTCTTTAAGTATCTGCTTTCCAATACTGTAACACTTGTTACTGTACAAAGTCAATATAAATGATTTAATCTTTCTTATCTAAGAAAAAACAGTTTGACACATTGACATGGCTAGAAAAAAAGAAAGTACCAAAAAAGTATATTGTTATTATTGTTTATTTTATTAATATTAAGTTATATAATATATATGATAATATTAACAAAGTATTAACAAGTAAATATTTTCATACATAGAAAGTTAAGTGTTAACAGAGTGGTGTATAAAGAGAAATTATGATATGTATATACTGTGATTTGAATTGTTTATTTAAAGAAATTAATCTAAAATAATACAGAACTGACATGAGGGCAAAGATCTCAGAAAGAGATCTTTGCCCTCATGTCAGTTCTGTATTATCTTATATTATATTGTCTCAGAAAGAGACAAAAAGGGAAAGTAGCTCAATGTGAGTCATACTTTGTCTATATACCTAGTTCTTTACAGATCAAATCCTGTCTAGGAGCAGATGCTTTGGCCATCTTCTAGTACCTCTTAAGTCTGTTTAATTCATCCTATTATATTTAAGACTTGTGGACTTAATAAATTTGAAAAGTCCTTAAGTGAAGGTTTTCTAATAAGGGTGATTGATTGTTTTTCTAAACTGGTGTTGCAGGGATTCCTATTCAGATATATATTGGAGGTTCTTCCAACTTTGAAATTCTATTTTTTAATATCAATTTATATCTCTAAATAACCAAATTGACTTGATTTTTTTCATACTACTTTTTGTCTGGAGGCAAGAGCAGAGGCATTTATAGTGTTTTTGTTTTGTTTTTTACCCAAGTTCATTATCATTTTAAAGTAAAATAGTATAAAACAAATAGCTTTTGTGTAAGGGAAACCTCTTTATCATCAATGGCATGGCTCAATTTCTAAATAATTCAAACCAGCTTAATTTCTTTATTCATTTCAGCAATCAATTTGTTGTCCAACTTCAATTACTCCTTTAGATGGAAATTTTGATGTGCCAGTTTGATATACTAAGATAACCACACTTGATGTTCATGTCATACTTTGGCTAAGTAGCTTGTTGTCTGTTTTTTCCCCATCTATATTGTTTTTCCTTTATGCATTGTTACTTTTAATTCTGTTGAGACTTAGCCATGGAAATGATTGAGATGGTTCTGTAATAATTGGAGGCTTGGTATATCATATCAATCTAAAAAGAGAATATTTTGATTATGTAGAACATCCTCCATGATGTTGACAAACAACAATGACATGCACATATCTTTCTGTTTTGACACTAATGAGTGTCATTGAACAATGTTTCTTCTGTGTTCTCAGTCACAAAATAAATCACTGACAGTCTCCTAGTAGGAATAAAGATGTAAAGACTGAATTTCACACTATTAAATTAAATGTAATTTTATTATTGCAATAAGCTAAGTAAGATTTTGTATGTCCTACATCTTTCAATCAATTATTGCTAGATATAATCAAAAAGAGAAAAAAACTTTTGCCTCCTTGTTTCTTTTACTTTCACTAATACATTTATCAATGATTCTCCTAAAGATGTTGTAGAGATCTAATTAAATAAAGGTT
The DNA here is from genome assembly GCA_023553655.1 of Myrmecobius fasciatus. NCBI lineage: Eukaryota > Metazoa > Chordata > Mammalia > Dasyuromorphia > Myrmecobiidae > Myrmecobius > Myrmecobius fasciatus. Next base: position 244,886 of record JAJPUD010001094.1, read on the forward strand.
AGAGGACAATAATTATTGAAGGATTCTCCTTTTTGAGAGATATGGTCATATATTTATATATCATCCATCCCCTTCCTCATATGTTTTATGTGTTATCTTCACCTAAATTTCCTAGGGGGCAATTTCTTTTTCAGAACTACTTTTTTTCACCTCATTAATTTTATTTTTTTATATTAAAACTTATTATTTGCAAAACATATGTATGGGTAATTCATTAACATTAACCTTTACAAAGCTTTCTGTTACAAATTTTCCCCCCTATTCCCCACCCCTCCCCTAGATGACAGGATATCCACTACATGTTAATTATGTTAAAATACTTGACAAATCTAATATATGTATACATATTTCCACACATCATTTTTGTGCAAGAAAAATCGTATCTACAAGAAAAAAAATCAGAGAAAGGAAACACAATGCAAGCAAACATCAATAGAGAACATGAAAATGTTGTTATGTTGTGGTCCACATATCCCTCTCTCTGGGTGTATATGGCTTTCTTCACTGTTTTTCAGCACTATTACATCAGGAATTTCTCTGGGATGGTATAGCCACTCTTCATATTTTTTATTTCCTTAAATTCTGTAATGTGTGTATTAGTAAAATCTCAGTGAAACTTCAGGATTTAGCATCTCAAAACTACACTAAGACTTTTGGGACACTTTATATATTAGGTAAAAAGATGTTAAAGAATCCTCCTGCAAAGTTCACTTATAGACTTTGTAACAATGGATCTTAGTTGGTTCTTAAATCAAGTTTTCTTCAGATTGTTTTGTTGTTATTTCATAATAATATATGTTCCTAATGTTTTGTTGTTTTTATTTAAATTGTCTTACCAAAATGCATTTGTGCCAAAAACTGGCATTGCTTGTGATTTACCTGAAACCAGATCCAAAAGTACATCAAATTGTTTTTAGATAGGCTGTTAGTCTCATTTCAATAACTACTTTATATCATTTGAATATATATATTTTAAATTGTAATAATCAAAAGCAATGTCTTTACTTCTTTTTTAAAAATTTTCCAATATTTTTAACAAGTTTGTTTGAATAGGTCAAGTTAAAAATTTTTCCCGTCTATGTAGCAGTTCCTCATCTTTCAAACCCTTTCCTCTAATATAATGGTTTTTTAATGATTATTTTTGCCTTAACTAGATTGTAGTTGTTGCTGTGGAACAAACTGCTTCTGAAATGAATTTGACTCAAGATAAACATCATTCCCTGGCAGTTAAAATTGTAAATTTCTATCTTTTATTTTCTGTGATCTTGTGCATCACACAGTGCTTTCTGACTGTTCTGAAAGAAAGTAGTCTTACTAGCAAATACCACCTTCTTTTAGGAAGATTTTCCCAATCAGCACCTGATCTGCAAATTTAAATTCTTAGTGTTAATTGCCTTTGGCCCTCTGAGGTTAAATAACTTGTCCAAGGCCACAGAGCATTAATGTATCAGAGGAAGAACTTAAGCCCTATAAATTCTTGACTACAGGTTTGGCACTCTATTTACTATGCCATATTCCCTCTTATATTATATGTGTCAGATATTATTATTCTCATTTTACTCACTTGTAAAATGAGGTTAGACTTGATTACTGCATATAACCTCTTCTATATTTAAAAATATGACCCCATCATTTTGTGATCATTCCTCCATTCCCTTTGTTTCATCTTTCTAAAGTCTCAGCAGTTTTTTTTTTTCCTTCAAACCTCAGTACTTCTTTCTCTTTCTCCTCTCTCTCTCTCTCTCTGTCTCTCTCTATCTCTCTGTTTCTCTCTCTCTCTCTCTCTCTCTCTTTCTCATGCATTCTTCTTTGGTGCATTAATTCATTCCCATGACTTTAATTATCACTTCTATTCATATGATTAACAAATCTATATCTTCCATTCCTATGTCTCTCATGATTGTCACACTTAATTATTCAGCTGTTTCAAAATATCTCCACATTATTTCCCACGGCAATTCAAACTCAACTTATCTTAAGGAGAACTTACTATTTTTTTTTTTCTAAACTTCCTCTTCATTTTGAATTTGCTGTTTTTCTCTGAGATGAATAATTTGCCATTTTTCCCTATGAAGAAATTCACCCTGTATTTCATGTCTAAAATTCTATATTTATGTTTGTCTCATATCTTGCTAACTTCTCTAAAATTTGCTACGTGTCAATTTCATCTCTTTCCTTTTTGTTCTCATCTCCAATTTGCTGATATAGATCCATACCATAAGGAACTTACACTATTGCAATGGCATCTGCACATATCTCCCTCCATTCTCTACCTTTTCTTGTCAAGTTATCATTTATGTTACTCTTTCAAAAAATATTTTATGCATAGATTTGGTTATGTATATTTTTGCATAAATTCAGTAGTTCCCCATTGTCTCCAGAGTAAAGATCTAACTTCTCTGACTGGCATTAAAAATGTGAAATCACCTTACATTTCCAATATCCTCCCTTATTACCTAAACTCTATGTACACTATGCTTCAGCCAAATGGATATAAATCATATATCCATTTTGATCTTATTTTGGTATGGGGTGTGAGATATAGATCTATGCTGAGTTTCTGACATTATTTTCCAGTTTTTCCAGCAATTTTTGTGAAATATTGAGTTCTTATTCCAGAAGCTGGAATTTGGTAGTTTATCAAATATTAGATCACTATGAAGTCACTGATTATTGTGTTATGTGTGTCTAATTTATTCCACTGATCCACCATTCTATTTCTTAGCCAGTACCATCTGGTTTTGATGACTGATGTTTAAAATAAGAGTTTGGGGCTGGTATTGCTAGGCCACTGACCTTTGTAATTTTTTTCATTAATAATCATTCATTGATATTCTTGATCTTTTATTCTTCCAGATGAGTTTTGTTATTATTTTTTCTAGCTCTATAAAATAGAGTAGTTTTATGGGCATGGCAGTGAACAAGTAGACTAATTTAGGTAGAATTTTTTTTTTTTTTTATTGCTCAGCCTACCCATCAGGAACTGATATTTTTTTAATTATTTAGTTCTAATGTTATTTGTGTGAAAAATGTTTTGTTATTGTGTTCATATAGTTCCTGGGTTTGTCTTGGCAGGTAGACACATAATATTTCATTTTATTTATTTTTATTATAATATATATACATATATATAATAATTATGAAAATATAATTTATTATTATATGTATTTACAGTTACTTTAAGTGGATTTATCTCTTGTTTCTAGGGCTCCATTAGTAACATATAGAAATGTTGATGATTTGCGTGGGTTTATTTTATATCCTGCATAACTTTTCTTTTTTCCATTAATTCTGATACTCATTGAGTCCTTTGCATTCCCTTTCATTCAGTCTTGATAATACCTGTTATGTATTATCTTCTTTACATTTCTATTTCTCTCTAAGCCAATTCAGGACCTCAATAACTTTTTTTCTAAGACTTTCTGAATCACATCCTAAGCGTTCTAAACTTCATAGTCACTTCCCTCTCTCATCTATATTTCATACTGTGACTAGAATAATCTCTTTTTAACCTTCTTGATTACATCATTCCCTGTTCAAAAATTGTAATTGGCTCTCATTCCCAACAAAATAAGAAATTCCATAGCATGACACTCAAAGTTCTCCAGAATTTGGCCTTCTGGCAACTTTTCAGTTTTACCTGATATGAATTCTCTCTATACTTTCCAGTTTAATCCAAAGTTATGCAGATAATTTCTCATTTTCACCTTATTCTCTCATTTATATTTGCTTGCTCACATCATCCTTCTATTTGAATGGACTATTGTTCAGTATGTATTATGCCTTGC
>JAJPUD010001094.1:253673-267457 GCA_023553655.1 Myrmecobius fasciatus
AGCAAAATGGGAAAATCTCACAGGTCTAAGAAGTAGTTGAAATGTTGTATGGTACAGTACACAGCTTCCCTGTTAAATGAAAGTTATATTATGTGCTACCTTTTCATCTGTTGCATGTCTCTGCCAGCTGCGGAGACATGTCAGATGCCATTATTCTGCAGTCTTTACTGTTTCCTCCGATTGCTAACCTCTTGTTGACAGTAATCATAAGTTGATGGAGGGGCCTAGACAGGTGTTCCACGATAGTTGGCATTATTGTGATATAGTATGTGACAGTTTTAGTATTACATCCTGTAGGATGATACATCATAGAATAATATTTCAGATAATCCCCGGTCTTTCAGCAGAAACATAATTGGTATTCAACTAATAACATTTCCAGATGGTATAGTGGGTGAGTTGGGGGCTTAAAAATATAAGAAGACAAGACTAAGACATTGAGACCAGAGTAAAATGTGAAAGGAAAAAAATAAAATGATCCAAGGAGCCCCATAGAAGTACAAAACTACTTTCAAGATCACATTTAAGCAATAGAATAATTTCTTTTATTTTGATAAAGGGCAACCACACAACAAAACATTTTATTTAGAATAGGTTTGTCTCTAAAGGACATAAACTTTAGAAATAGGGGAAAAAGGACATTCATACTCCTACTTCTATCCCAAGACAGACAACCCGTTTTATAGAAATGACATTTTGGATGGCAGCACATTCTGAGTAATATCCAATGTCATCTTCAAGAGGATAATTTTGGCTTGTAGCTAAGCAGGAGCCGTGGATTTGCTAGTACAAAGAACCCATTTGTCATTGTTGAATGGCATCTAATTTTATTAACGGGTATTTCCCTTACCCAAGGAGTGTCTAGTCTTCCTTGCCCATTGACCAACTTGTCATTTCCTTCTGAAGATTCAGTGTGTTTATAGTAATAGAGGGCATAGCCTTTTAAAGTAGGACTCTAAGTAATTACAGTGATTTCTTGATAACCTAGCTTATGACACTTACAAGATGCAGTTTCTAAACTTACAAGCAAATATTTAACAAATATATATGGTATGATATTTACATGCTGATATTTCATCCATGAAAGATTCTTCATGCTTGGGAAATGAAAAAGTAAGGAAAAATAGCTTATATATCTTATAATCTCTAGCAGCAATATTTATTGTAATGTTCTTATAATGTATTTCTAATTTTTCACACTGACATGCTCAAATAGTCACTGTAACAGAGAATAGTACAATGTTCACATATTGATAGGAAGTTTCTTAAATCTGATTTTTTTTTCTTTGTCTTTTGTAAAAGTACCATGATACGATCATAGACATTAGTTAAAGATCCCTTTTCAGTGAAAAAAAGTGAGTTTCACTTCTTATCTTTCACATGGCCAGGTAAGAACTGTGCATATTCAAATTGGCTTAGTTAATTTATAGAAATATTTCTGCAGTGAACCAAGTCAATCTGGAGCAGAAGTCTCTTGGATGTTTAGACTCGCTTTGCTTTTACTGCCACTTAAGAGTGATAATAATTTTAGATAAGGAGTTTTACTGTAGAGGTCAGAACACTTTACATATTTCTCATTCATCTTCTCAGCATCCCTATGAGGTAGGTAGAGAGAAAGTTTCCAATTTCACAAGTATGTGAAAAATTTCTCATTTTGTTGATAAAGCACATAGTGGCTCTTTCAAGAGGCCCAGAGCAGATCAATTTGCAAGGCAGGAATGGGAGTCAGGAACAGTGCCCCAGTATCTCTGATCCTCCTACTGAAGCATACTCTAGTTAGTATTTGCATTAAGTACCTTTTTTTGAATCAGTCTATAAGCACCAGTTTAACTCTTTTGATTGGCTGAAGTGATAATTTCAGTTTAAAAAAAAATCAAAACATCATAAGATATAGACAAAGCAATTGACAGAAGATATTAAAACAGGGCCAAGTGGCTATATAGCCAAGTGATTACATTTCCCTGGTTTGTTGTCCTCATGAAGAAAGTGTGCATTCTATTTTAATTTAAGCATAAAAGAGAATCAATAAGATTAGAAAAAGGTGCCATGAAAACCAAGGAAGAAATAAAAGTCAGGATTTACTTATCTAATAAAGAGAATTGAGTACACCAGTTAGCTATTTTGAATTCATAAAGTGTTGTAAGATTAATAAAAAGAAACAAATTTCTTTTTCTCTAGCATGGATAGATTGATTTTTATCCTGTAAAGGTAAAATGCACACACATACACACACACTCACATGCACATACACAAATGTGTGTGTGATATATGTGTGTATTTATATATAAATAGATATAAGCTGATTCAATTACCTCTTAACTCTCTCCTTATAGTATGTGTGTGTATATATATATGTATATATATACACATATATATATGTATATGTGTATGTAGGTACCTAAATAGAGATAGAGATCAAGATAATACTAATGATTCAATTGCCTGTTACTTCACTCTCTCTCTCTGAAGATGTGATGAAATTCCTGCTAATCAGATTTTCCAATGGCATAGAAATGGCATATGGAATGGTGCAATTGGAATTGCCAAAACCTCAATTTTTTAAATGGATAAAACTTAAGATAAAAAATTCTAAAATAAAATTCAAAGTTTAAAATTTACATAAGGAAATACAGTATAAATTATAGTATAATATATTTTCAACTGATATGAAAAAATTTTAGGAATAATACTATAATAAGGGGGAGCACTTAAAATTAAACAGCTGATTTTAACATATTAAAAATAGTGGAGTTCAAAGAAAATATTATATTTTATGCCCTGAAGTCAGGAGGACCTGAGTTTGAATCTGATCACAGACACAACACTTCCTGGCTATGTGACCCTGGGCAAGTTGCTTAACCCCAATTGCCTCAGCAAAAACAAAAACAAAAAAAAAGTTAAAATTACAAAGCAACTTATTTTCAAAATTATCTTACTTATCTGTGTTTTTTTCTGAATTTTTCTCTCCTATAACTTAAAAACAAAATTAATTTCAATGATTCTTTTTGGGGGTGGAGATTTCTGTTGTTCTATACAGAGTTATACTATATCTCTCTTCTCATCCAACCCCTACCCTTATTAAAAACTTAGGGGGGGTAAATCTTTAAAAAATAAAGATTGTTAAATAGGATAAATCCACATGCTTGTATCCAAATAAACTATGTCTGTTTTTGCATTAGGACTGCACTATCTTTCTGTCAAGAGATGAGTAAAACTCTTTGAGTCCTTCTGAGTCATGGTTGATCATTTAATTAATCAGAATTTTTAAGTATTAAAAGTTGTTACTTCCTGACAGTGTTATAAATATGGTTATAAATGATGGTTTTCCTGATTTTGTTCATTTTACAAGAGTTCATAAGACATCTCTTTCTTCTTCAGAGGGGGTGGAAGAATCTAGGAATTTTTGTGGGACTTGTGTCCAATTAGTTTTTTTGTTTTTGTTTTTTTGAGTCTTTGGTTGTAGATATTTATCATACTGTTGTCTTTCCTGCCACTATAGTGTTATTGTATGGTCAAGCTCTTTTTGCTATTGTTTGTTCATTTTTTCAGACCATTTCTTGACTTTGAACTTTATGTTAAAGTTGGATTCTACTCATCTAAAATTAGGGTGGAACTATCCCAAGCTTTAAGTTTTTTTCATGTTATAGTTTACACTGCTCTCCTGGTCCATGTTCTGATCTTTACCAGCAAAGTCCCTTGGTCCCTTGCAGTAACAAGTGCTAGAGTTCTTCTAGGCTCTGGGATTGGAATCAAGTTTCTTGCACCTTTGTAACTGACCAGAAACACTCCTCTCTGCCCTGAAATTGTAACCCTATAACTCCTCTAATCTTAGAGCTATAGAAAATAGACACGTCAAATCATTCTAGGTTCTGCATGGTGCCAGCAAAGGACAGTCTGTAAGCTCTTTCTGAAAGGTTGATGAGCCGCTTCTCATCTCTGAACTGAGAGCATCTGATACTGCTGCAGCCAACTCCACGACAACTCTTGCTTCTGAATGTTTTCCAGAACCATGCTCCATCATAATGTTACTGAACTTTCTTGCTGAACTTTTAACTTGTCTTAGCCTGGAAAAGTGTCTCACCACGACCTTTGTTTCTTTTCCACTCCAGAATTAAATTTGAGGTATTATTTTTAAAGGTATAAACATAAAAATATAAAGTAAAAAAAACAAAAAACAAAAAACAAAAAAAAACCTGTCCCTTGACAAATAGCTTGCATTCATATAACGTTTATTTGTAAAGTTCTTTACAAATATCTCATTTAATATTTAAACAAATCCTTGGAAGGAGATGCTAATATTATTTATTCCCATTTCTAAGATGAAGAAACTAAAGCAATAAGCCATTAATTATCTTACACAGAATCAAACAGCCAATATGTCTGAGGCTAAATTTAAATTCAGGCCTTCCTGATTCTAGACTAAGTACTCTACTAACTGCACTATCTAATTGCCTCCATTCACTCTTAATTATTCCTTAAAAAAGGATCTTTACTAATAATCTTATATGATTTTTACTATACTATATGAGCTTTACTAAATTAACCTGCCATGCATTTCCTAGAATTAGTTAGGAAATTAATAGTAGACATTCTAATAGCATTCTGTCCCATCCCATGATGGTGCAGGGATTTGGCTTTAGACAAAAAATTTTTCTTCTTGTCTCATTGATTGAGACATAATCTCTGACCCTTGCTCCTGCCATCAATTCTGAGTGATTTTGAAGTTTTATATGCATCAGTAACATACAATGAGAACTCTAGGGCTTGATGCCACATTTCATATTATTCATATTTTACCCTGATGACTCTCAAAAATATATTTCAAAAGCTCATTTTTTTTTTTGCTTTTTGCTGAGGCAATTAGGGTTAAGTGACTTGCCCAGGGTCACACAGCTAGGAAGTGTCTGAGACCACATTTGAACTCAGGTCCTCCTGACTTCAGGGCTGGTGCTCTAACCACTGTCCCACTTAGCTGCCCCTAAAAGCTCATTTTTTTAGTAAAATGAATTTGTACTAACTTTCAAATTATTTCTTTTGACAGGTCATTTGATAGGAGAAGTGCATCAGACTGTAAGGGTTTTGTATTGTTTTGCTTTGTTTCTTTTTTCTGGCAAATACTAACTCAGAGAACATCTAACTTTCTTAACTGTTCTCAGGCTACAAAGAAAGAGACCAAACAACCAGTTATTCAAGGATTTATAGATCAAGAAAGCTTCATCCACATATAAATATTATTCAGGACATCACAGTTAACCAAAACAAAATCTTTTTTTTGTACAAAATGAATTTTTAAGTCATTAAAGAGTATTGAGCTGAGAGTTTTATAGCAAGGCAAAGTAGCCTTCTCTAGAAACTTCACCATTTCATGGCAGGTGTGAAAAAACCTCAGGACCAAGAGAACTTCTGCAAAGAACATTAGCTCTAAATTACTAATAAAAAACAGATTTTGGGAGTAGTAGGACTGGTAAGGGAATTCAAATTGCTAGTCCTTGCATTACTGTTCACTTAGAGGTATTGTGTAGGCTAACAGCAAAGAGAGAGAAAAAAAAAAAAAAAAGAGGGGAAAGGCTAGCCACATTAACATCTAACATAAGAGCATGCTAAAAAGCTTGAGGCATAATACCCAATGGACTGGAATCTGGATGACCGCCTGCTTGATCTAATCCCATAATGTAAGGAATGAAAGGCAGTTGACAGAAGCATGCAATTTTTTGTCTGTATTTTTTTTTAATTGTCCAAACTTCTACAATCTTTCATGTGAGTCATTCAGAGGCAGTTTGCACTAGTTGAGTCCATATGTTGATAGTCTTGCTCCAAAAACTGAGACATTCTACATAGCTGGTAGTTTTTGTTTTTAGGTTTCTTTGATTTTTTTTCTGTTTCTCTTATCTGGGTCACAATCTTCCTTTCCTACTGCTTTTAAGTTGGGAAAAAAAAAGAAAGAAAAATGAATGCATATAAAATACATATAAACGTATGTTGTAGGGGTGGGGAACATAACTAGGCAGCAGACTGGATAGAATTCTGGGCTTGGAATCAAGACAACTCATCTTCATGAGTTCAATCTGGCCTCAGACACTTATTAACTATGAGACCCTGGTAAGTTAGCTCACCATGTCTGCCTCAATTCCTTATCTGTAAATTATGCTGAATAAAGGAGAAAGAAAACAAACAGCTTCAATATCATTGCCAATAAAACCCTAAATGGTGCAATAAAGAGTTGTCTGTTGTTGTTTGTTTCAATCATGTATATGTGTATATCTACATGCATATGTAGATTGTATACATATATGTATGTATACATATATACTACATTTCCATATGTGTATGTATTCCATATATGCATTGTGTATATTTATATATATATATGTATATATATTACAAAAGCATATATAGATATTTGTATAAAACACAAGCATAGGTGTGTGTAAATATACAAATAAAGTGTATATGTACATATACATATGTGTAGTATATTCATGAATACACATGTATGCATACATAGTTTTAATGTAACCTGTATACATATTAATATTTATAATCTCTAGAAAAGAATACAGGGAAAACTATATCAATATTTGTATTGATATAGAGAAAAGAGAAACAGAGCTATAAAGACAGAGATAAAAATAGTAAAAGAGATAGAGATCGTCAGAAAATTTAAGAAATCTTTAACTAGACACTTCCAGATTAGATTAATGTTGCCTAAGTAGTCACTTGACCAGAGGTAACTTGAGTTGAGAGGTAACTTGAGTTAATCTGGGTAATAGATTACATTGCTGCTAAAAAACAAGAGTCATTATTCCTAATCAACATAGGCTAAAGAATTGTTTAGCATCTGAATAATATTTGTTATATTTTGGTGGGTCTTTTCGTCCTTTCTAGTTTGTTGACCCCATGTTAAATTAAGATAGTAATTCTCAAATTACTCTTGGAGTTAGAGTACCCTTTGGCTTCATATCAGAGAGAAATATCCTTTTCTAAAAATGGACTTTTATTGATTTTTTTTTAAAAATCAAAACAAATGAGAGAAATTCAGATATATTAGTTATCCTTTAAGATATTCTGTAATGTTTTATAACCAATTATGTTAAATGTTATGCTTGAAAAGTGGAAATTAGTTTTAAATACAATTCCATTAAAGTGTCTTTTCATTGATTAAGAATTAAATCTTTATGATCAACTATGATAGACCTGATTCTTCTCAGCAACTCAGTGATCTTAGGCAATTCCATTTTTTTTATTTTTTAGATGGATTAAGATTAAAATTTAGATAATTTTAGATGGAAAATGTCATCTGTATCCAGAGAGAGAACCATGGAAACTGAATGTTGATCAACATATACTTTTTTTATCTTTTTTTTTTTTCTTCTTTTTTTCTCATAGTTTCTCCTCACTTGGTCCTCTTACAATTCCAGAATTTTTCAAAATTGACCTTAAACATAACCTTATACAATCCTTCAGTTACTTTGTGTTTGCTTATACATACATACAAATATATGTGTGTGTAGTTGTATATGTGTATCAACCTATATATATATATGTATATATATATATTACAAATATATTAATTCACATATACATATGCATGCCTTGTAAAAATATTTGTGTATCCATATACAATTTTGTCTCCTAGTAGAAAGTAAGTTCTTTCAGATAAGTCATATTCATGCAAATACTTTGTATCACTTTGTAATTTTTTAAAAATTTGCCAGGGCTTAGAAGAGTGCCTGGATTCATAAATATTTGCTAATTGATTGAGAAACCAAAGGGGGAGGGTCATTGTGGGTAGAGTTTAGAATTTGAAGTCTGAAGAACTGAGTTAGAATTCTGCCTCAATTACTTATTAGCTATGTGATCTAGGCAGGACACTGAACCTCTCTGTGCTCAGGTTCTGCATTTGTAAAATGAGGATAATAATATCACCTAATTTCCAGAGTTCCTGTGAGAATCAAATACATATACATATGGAATCTAAGGAAGAGAATAACTTCTGAAAAGAGTTTTAGTTCCAAATTGTTAATAAAATAGACATATACATACATGTGTATCTCTCTATATAGATATACAATACACATGTGCATATCTGTGTAAGCACACATGTGTACATATGCATACACATATCTGTATGTAAATTTGCAACAAAGCACCACATATTAACTATTACTAGAATTTGCTTTTACCTGACTTAATTTACCCTAATTCAAGATTACCAGAAAGTTCAGTTCATTCTTTCATTGATTCATTCATTTTCAATTCACAAACATTAATTAAACACCTACTTACAAGCATTCAACATCTTTCTGATAACACTTGTCACTCTTGTAATTGATTCTCTTCATGAACAATAAACCTTCCTGTGTGAGAGCCTACCCCAGAGTTCTACTTTCTAAGTATTCAATCTTTATTATTAGATTATTTTTAGACTTCCTTATTATTTATTAATAAGTTATTAGTTTGCTTGTGGATACAATCTTCCAACACCTCTACTCTTTCCTTAGAAGCCTTGTATTTGTATTTCTCTATAATCATTTATGTTTGAGTGTGTAAATCATTCTCTCATCCAAGACTGAAAGTTACTTGAGGGCAGGGACTTCTTTATGTCAGTTACAATGCTGAGCACATTTTATATAATTTTAATGCATATGATAGCTGACCTTACTAGAATTTGGCTTTAATAAGAGCAGTTGAAAAAAAAAGGAAACATCTTTAAGTGATTTAGGGAAGGGCTTCTTATTATGTACTCATAAATAATAAGTGTTGGACAAGAGAAAAGTAGTAATGCTCTTTCCCTACTTTGCAAATGCAAAGATGATTGATAAAATATCCTGAAAGAACAAATGGAGCTTAGATCCTCTTTATTTAGAATTATATTGCCATGAACACCTAAATACTTTATATTCTAAAGAAATTATTTTAGCATGACTTCTGAATTGTTTTGTCTTTCTAGACATGGATTTTGGCACTAGACATACCCACATGCTGGGCCAGCAGTCACTAGTATGCCTTGGAAAGCACCAAGACTGCTGAGCAATGGTATTAAACCTTCTTCTCCCCATTACCTGTGAGCTGTATAGTAGCCTTTTATTATTGAATAGGTTCTGAGAATATAAAACAGCTGGTCATGTCTAATATCTTAAAGATGCACACATGCTCACTTTTATTTAATGCCCTCCTGGTAATTTGAGCAGATGCTCACAGCAAAGCTAAATGAGTCATCTGAAAAGTATGTACCACAATACCATTCAGAGAACATCACATGAAATTTATAGAACTGTTGTACAAAGCTGAATCAAGTATAGATACATACACACAATTCTGGTGGGAAGTAAAAAGGCTTCATCTAAATTTCAATGATCAATGAGGACTTAATTGCATATACGTGGTTTCTTTCCTACCAGACATCATTGCTCATAACTGAAAGAGGGGAAAGTTATTTTAATTATGCAAATGAAGTGTCATCAAAATCAAATCAATTTTTAGTGTGACAAAGAAATCTGTTATATTTGTATTCACCAATTTGCTAGAGAGTTTCCTGACCCTCTTGGGGGTGGGGGAATGAATTAAGTTATATTCATTTATAAGAGATATTCAAAAATGCCTGGTTAATTTTGTAAAACTTAAAATGATACTGGACAAATACATTTTCAAAGATAATCATAAAAACTGAAACCAAAAGGAAAATAAATAGTATCACAATACTATTTTTTTCTTACAAGCCTTTCTAGCCTTATTTTCTATGCTACTTGTCTGTAGAGAATCATCATTTTTCTCTGTACACAAAGGGGACCAAAATGGCATCATGAAAGAAAAGTCAACCTCCAGTATGTCCATCTGATTGATCTGACCAATAAGAACTCAGAAAGCTCTATTACATGCTGGACACAAATAGTTTATATAAATGGGTAGTATGTAGTATGGAAATTAATTTTTTATTTGTACAATCTCATATTTCTTCTAAGTCATCACAATTCTGTGTGGCTCATAGAGCACAGGACCTTCTTTGATGTGGGCACACCATGATAGACAATACATACCAACCCAATAGATAGATAATAAAGTTCTGCAGAGACACCTTGAGAGTGTCCTTTTGTTGCTTCTTCTGACCTCCGTGTACACACTTGCCTTATATGATTTTTCCATAAATATTTTTAGGCAATAGTTTGGTGTTCAAACAACATAAAGAGTGACAATTCTATAACAGAATTTGAATGCTTGGAAATTCAGCTTTAAAAAGGACCTCATTGTCTGGTAAACTGCCAGAGGATCTTCAGAATCTTCCTGAGACAATTCAAATGGAAAAAGTTCGATTTTTCTGGCCTGGCAATGGGTATACTATCCAAGTTTCATAGGCACATAATACTAAGGTCAGTAGATCTTCTGTTTTGTAGAGAACCTAGGAGCTCTTATCTCCCACACTTTCCTCTGAAATGCACCAGAGTGTGGATCCATTCACTGATGCTAATTTTGGCTTGACAATCAACATATACAAAAGACAGGTGCTCCACCAACCAGCACTACACCATCCATACATGCAACCATCAGTAGCAGCAAAGAGAGAAATTGTGAACATTGTAGCTAAATTCACTTACCTTGAAAGTACACTTTACAGGGATGTGAACCCAGGCTATGAGGCTGATGCACACATTGTCAGACCTAGCTCAGCATTTGGCAGAAAAAGCTCAGCATTTGGGAGGATCCACCTAGATAGGTCAGTGCATTCCTTTAAGCTCTACCATTTGCATGAGATTAAGGTTGGTGGATCTCTTCAGCTATGGAGTTCTAAGATATAGTAAGATCAAAGTCCACCAATTGTCCTAACTATCTGCAGTCAGTATTGTGAACTCCAGATTTCATGTGTTTATGTGTGCATATATGTATATGAATGCATAAATGTGTGTATATTTTTATGCATGCATATAAACACAAGCATACAGATATAAAATGGATATATGTATATGGGTGCATGGATGTAATTTGTTATTAATCTCTTGTGTCTGATTCTACTTTACCTGACAAAGTCCATGGGTTTTCTTAGCAAAAATATATATTTAAAAAATTATATTTTGTGTGTGTGTATGTGTTTTGGTTTTTTTGTTTGTTTTTTTTCATTTTCTTCTCCATTGTGTCCTCATTTTATAGATCAAGAATTGAGGAAAATAAAGGTTAAAGAACTAGCCCAGAGTCACATACCTAATAACTATTTGAGGCTAGATCTTTCTTACTATCAGTCCAATACTCTCTCCATTATACCATTAACTGTTGATAGAAATATAGTTGGATATGTGTGTGTATGTGTATGTACATACATACATATATACATGCAAACCTACTGTGGCTGCTGAAGGCATGTTGATGATTTTTTTTATTTCAAAGTAGACATAAATCTAAGATAATTTAAATGTTTATCATGGGAGGAAATTAACTGGTGATTTGAATTATTATAAATATATAGGCTTAATTTCAATGCTTCAATTATGGGTATAATTTAGAATAAATTAATTAGGCAAAATACAAATAAATCAACTGCTATCCTATATTTTATGCTTTGAAATTATGACATCTTTAGTGAGATGTGAACCTTACCACAGTTATAAATCCAAATCAATTATCACTATGAATGTAGGACATGAACAGCAGGGATAAATGAAATCCACAGTTAATCCTCAATGATTTAACCTCCCCTTTTATTTAGCTTTTCATCACACTTACTAATAGAATATGGACGGACTTGGAATTTTAAAAAATAATAATAATAAATCAAAGAATCAGAGAATATTCATGTTAGAAGCAAGCTTCGAGGTCATGAAGTCCAACCTCCCAATGCAAGTTCACTGTAATGTCCTTTGTCACTGGTCATCTAGGCAGCCTTTGAAAACCTACAGTAACAGGAAACTTACTGCATGTCTAAACAGAATATTCCATTTCAGAAAAGTCCTAGTTTGGAGAAAGTTCTTATTTATGAAATAATGAAGTAGTGTAAAGAGATTATGAAGTACATCCCAAGAAAGTGAGACCTATATTGACTTTTGTGACATTTTCATCATTGCTGCTAATTGAAGGTTGGAGTTTCAGATAAATAAGAATTTGTAAAGTGAAGTTAGCTAAAAAGATGATATCCAGTAATATGTGATTTTCTTGAGAGCAGTGGCTATTTAATTTTATATTGTATATCCTGAAGACAGAGAACAGTTATTAGTATATAAAATATAAAAATTATAAAATAAGCATTGTTTATTTTACTTGCTTGGTAAATTGAAAATGCAGCTATTTTCAAAGCCAGAGTAAGTAGATAGTGTTAAGCATTATGAAATCTATTTAATGAGAGTTCACAAGAGTACATATTTTTAGAGACTTGAAAATTTCAACATGTAGACCCTAAAAGCTAATTGGAGAAGAGAATATTTAATTGCCACACATATCAAGTTAGTAGACACGTCTTACATTTTTTCTACTTCTTTTCTCAACACCCACTGCATCCACCTTACTTCAGTTCTACTCCATGATGTAAGAACTTTGAAAATAGCAATTTTGAAATATCAATTTTTATCAGTTCCTTTTACATATAGGAAATGCCATTTTTTGTTTAAATTGATGACATCACTTTATTAACAAATTGGGTGACATAAATAAGATAAAGCTATCTACATAATTTGTGCACAGTCTAAATTTTGAGAAAATGTATTTCAATAAGTTCAGGGAAGAAGGTGGGGAAGACGTGTAGTAGACAGATAGATAGATAGATAGATAGGTCTCTCTCTCTCTCTACATATATATAGAAATGCAGATAGCTAGCTAGAAAGATAGAGATGATAGAAACATAGATACATACATGAAAGAGAGACATAGATATTTTGGACACATGAGAAAGATTAAAGATAGAATAGGATTCATGTTTAGATGATGGCTAGAAGGCCGAGTTGCTTATTTGCTGATTGTCTCTACCAAAGAGAATGATCGTTTTGACTGAGACTCATAGAACAAAAATATTTAACAGAAAACTGAAATTCAGTTTAACTGCAGAGATAGTAATAGAATAGCTAGCTGCTCTCAATGAGTTGAAACCATAAGACCAAGAAATATTATAATTCCTAGTACTGAAAGACATAACAGATATGGCTGAATCACAAACATTCTTTGGAAAATTGTAGAGAATGGAATACTTTAAATTGTAAGCCAATTTGGCATTTATTTTATTTTATTTTATTTATTTTTTTAATTTATTTTTATATTTTTAATTTTTTTAATTTTTAATTTTTTTTAAATTTTATTTGCATAACATATTTGTGGGTAATTCTTCAACATTAACCCTTACATAGCTTTCTGTTACAAATTTTTCCCTCCAACTCCCCACCCCTCCCCTAGATGGCAGGATATCCACTACATGTTAATTATGTTAAAATATTGGCAAATCGATTATATGTATACATATTTCCAAACTTATCATTGTTGTGTAAGAAAAATCTTATCTAAACAAAAGATATATCAGATAAAGGAAACACAATGTAAGCAAACATCAATCAAGGAGTATGAGAATGTTATGTTGTGGTCCACATTTCACATCCCTCTCTCTGGATGTATATGGCTTTCTTCAGTGAACATTTGGAGGTGGTTTGAAACACTTCATTGTTGAAGAGAGCCATGTCCATCAGAATTGATCGTCATATAGTACTGTTGTTGCCGTGTATAATGATCTCCTGGTTCTGCTCATTTCACTCAGCATCAGTTCATGCAAGTCTCTCCAGGCCTCTCTGAAATCGTCTTGCTGGTCATTTCTTACAGAA
>JAJPUD010001094.1:279339-318777 GCA_023553655.1 Myrmecobius fasciatus
TATATATATATATATATATATATATACTATCAGAATCACTTAAGTTGGTGATCCACCAATATTGTTTTTATTATGCATGACTTTCTCCAATATATTTTCTCAAGATAAATTGCTGCCAAAATATATCACTACTAACATTCTCTGGAGATCACTATTTCAAACAAAAATAAAAACAAACATTAAAAACTGGGCACAACAATTTAGGATCATAATTTAGGATTGACAGCAAAATTAATAGCAAAGGAGTCCAACTCCTTCCTTTCACAAGAAAAAAAATTAAGTTTCATTTAAATGGATCTCCCCCAAGTCATATAGGTAGTATCTGATGAAAATAGGGTTTAATTCCAAAGCCAGTAAGCATTCTTTCAACAATGCAACCTCCTTTTTGTCTTCAACCAACAAGAGTTTATTAAATATCAGGTGCAATGCTTAGGATATGGATAAGATGAACAAAATAATCTCCTACTCAAGTTATATAAAGTATAATGGGGAAGATGACAGAGAAAAATTTCAAAGGTTTCCTATAGAAAAAAAAAAGTTGGCTATGTCTTGAAAAAAGAAAAGGATGCTATAACGTAGAGGAAAAGGATTGCATTTGAGGAATGACCAATGCAATGCTAAAAAGTCAGGAAAACGGAATGTTGTGTGTGAGGAAAAGAAAGATGATTTAACAGAATTTCAGAGTATTGTACAGACAAGCTGGAAATATGGTAAATTGGTTAAAGGAGGTTAAGAGCTTTAAGAGGTTTATTTTTTCTCTTAGAAGGGAACCACAGAAGGTTATTGTCAGATCTGTACATAAATCACTTTGATAAGAGAGTATTGTATATAGTAGTAAGATACTTAATATGGGCATGAACTAAGATCATCTCTCTGAAAATAAATGTCAGAACTGACAAGTATTATAAATGTAGAAATGGCCAGTTTTGGCAATGGTTGTTGAGGAATCATGGAATACCTAATTAATAAGCAAGGAGAAATAAAAAATGGTATGTAGTATATGTAATATAGGCAAGTAAGTTTGTCACTTTTTGGATTATGGTGAGTTTGATATAACTCTAAAATATCCATTTGGATTGATATTCAGGGGAGCAACTGAGATATATTTAGATTTGTGAGTTACTGAGAAAGACGTAATTATATATATATATATATATATATATAAATCTGTTAAGTTTATAGAGAGAAAAGAGAATAGGGTTTAGATGTAGTTTGGGAGAACTATAGTTTCAAGATGTATAATAAACCACAAAAAGGAGAATGAGGAGGAAGGTTTAGCAGAATACTATAGAACAGTCACCAAAGTTCATATAGGACAGGGTATTAAGGATACCAGGCTGCTATATACTGTCAAATGCAACAAATACACCATGGAGCAGGAGGACTAAGAAAAGATCATACATATTATTTGGCATTAAGAAATTTTGTTAACTTTGGAGAAAGCTGTTTTATATATATTATATGTATGTATTGAAGTTTGCAAACCAGATTACAAAGTAATGGATGAGAAGAAAGGAAGTAGAGGTGATGAGTGTAGAGAATTTTTTCATTTTTCATTTTTTTTTTCAGGAGCTAAATTGAAAGACTTGAAAGACTAATTTCCAAAATACTGAATGTGTGTGTGTGTGTGTGTGTGTGTGTATTTGGACACTATTTTGAAATTGTTTTCAGAACCAGCTTAAAGGCTACAAAAAAAAAAAGATTGTTATCTTAAAATCTTTCTCATTTTTTAAAAATACAAACTTAGAAAATTTCTTTTAAAATAGGCATCAAGCCTTAATTTCTTCACATACTCACAATCTGGTTCTACATATAAATATTTCTCTGCCACATTTTCCATTCTGTTTTCTGCCATTTTCATTTTTTAAAAATATTCATATTTGGTTAGCTCACAATCCCAATAAGTCCATTGGACTATGAAAATAATTCCTGGGAAAGAGTAAGTGATCATCCCCTGGAAACTAGAACTTCAGTTTATGGGGAGGAGCATAATTTATGACTATTTCTTTTCCAGGTATTTGTAGATTTAAGGATCAGTCATACAATATAATGGATATTGCTTTAAAAAAAAAGAGGAAGATAAGGATTTAGTTTTTAGCATAATATTTCTAATACAGAAAAGGAAGAGTGAAAAGCAACAGAGTTCTGAAGATGTGGGTTCTAATTTGTACTCCTCTTTGAAACGCAGGCCATCATGTAAATTCCCTGAGCTAAGGGACTCCTTTTCTATAAAAAAGGTGTTGATCAAACAAATATGGCATATAAAATCACCTTGGGGACTACAAACCCCATAGAAATATAAAGTGATATAATATCACTTTCAGGTGATACATGAACAAAGCCTTCAAATGAAATATGAATTGGTCCAAATTCGGGCCCATTTTCCCCTCTGAATTAGATTTACATAAAATTTGAAAGTGATTCATAATCACATAGGAAAACAGTACAATAATGGAGGATATGTCTGCCTCCTAGGGAGATGACTTTAAAAACACTGAGGTAATCTGTCAACTGTGTCTTTAGAAAGTCTGCCTTTTAAGTGCAATAGATGCAAGTGAAGATAGCAAATTGTGGAAAGATTAGGAAGAAGAGAACGATGATGAAAGTGATTAGGTTGAAAATTTTGTCTATTATTCTTGAAGATGACTATCACATCAGGGAGGTAATGCTGTGACACACAAGTGATTTGGATTTAAGTGAGAAAGGACTGTGCAAGCCACTTGAGTTTAGTGACCAGATATAGATCAGGACAACTGGAGATGTAAATATAAATGTTGATGTTTAACATTCACCATAAATACTTTCAATACAATAATTTTCAATAATGATTAAATATTAGCAGGCTATTGCAAAAGTTCAAGGTAAAATAATGCAAGCCTTCACCAAAGGTGAGGCAATATCAAAGGAGTGAAAAAGGACCATATTGGGGAATATGTTGGAAAGGTCAAATCAACAGGATTGGCAACAGATTGATGGGAGCTGGGATTGTGAGGAGTTAATGATGACTGGGAAATTGGTGTTGCCCTTGAAAATAAATGAGGAAGTTCAAAAGGGAAGAGAGGGTTTAGGGGAAGAAAGGAAAAAAATTATTTTGGGGCATATTGAGTAAAAGATATATACTTGAATGGGAGTGATTGGATGAAGTATTCTCAGGTTGAGACTAAGTCACATGATCCCTATTCCCAGAGAGGGAAGATCAGGTCTTGGACCTTGCATGACAGGGAGTCACATGGCCTCTAAAGGTCAGACCCTCAGGAAGTTACAGGAAGTGACATGACCTGTGGGAAGCAGACAACATTGGTGACCATTGGTCAAGGATGGTTTCCTCCTTTTAGTCTATCCAATGAAAAGGCTTGGGTCTTTTGCTATTTAAATTCCTGACAAGCTGGAAGCTAGTCAAGTTCCATGAGCACATGGTGGGAACTGGGACTGCTCCCAGATGTGTGTCTGGGCCTCTTCCAATAGGGGCTAAATAAATGCTTTCTCTTTGTACCTGAAGATATCTCTGATTAGTTAATTTGGGAAAGGTGGTCTAGTACCAGTGCTGGAAACCTAATTTAATATATATGTAAAAATTACTATTTCAATTGCTTTCTATCTTAGAAATTTAATATGGCTAATAATGTATAATTAGTAAACTTACATTTTATCACTTGGTGAATAATGTTTTTCAAATACTTCTTGGATAACTTGTATCATTACTCATCTATTATTAGAATTCTGAGTAGAGTCAATAAATATATCTAATTTTACTTGTAAACCAATTTAACACGACATATACATGCTGTCTGAGAAGAATACCAAGCAAGGTACAGTCAAAAAGCCTTTGGCTGAATGCAATCCACAAGGCAATGTGCAAGTTGTTTTAATACTTCTAATCTTCCTCATAGGGTGTATCATATTTTGTAAATCTGTGAACAGTGTATCACTACTTCTTCACCCCCTCTTGACTAAGGAGAATTGAAATTGACTAGAGATTATGTTTATGCTTTAAGAACTACTAAAGAAAAAGCTGACTGTTTTCAGAACTATTACAACAGGTTTCTAAGGTAGAGGAAATTTTACAGACTGTAGCCTAAGGTGATTTGAAAAATAACAGAAAATGCTTACTCATTTAACTTCAAAGACCCATGATTGCAGTCATTGGAGGATATCTTTCCCAAGATGTAGGCTGAAAGCAGTCAGTAATCTCTGCCCCTCAGTAACTACCTCAGTTTCAAGATACCCAAAGAATTCTTTTTAAATCACAGCCCCCTAGCCCACAAGAATGTTATTTCTTATGAGCCTGAAAAAGGAAAGGAAAGACCTCCAATGAATTTGCATAAGAACAATATTCTTCCCCACAAACCTGGAATAGACATTTCTACAAATACAAGCACAATCAGTGGACATATTTATGTAATTAAATAAAATGACACAAAGGGTAACATACTTTTTTTTTTTTTTGGCTGAGGCAATTGGGGTTAAGTGACTTGCCCAGGAATCACACAACTAGGAAGTGTTAAGTGCCTGAGACAACATTTGAACTCAGGCTCTCCTGACTTCAGGGCTGGTGCTCTATCCAACTGCACCACCTAGATGCCCCAGGGTAATATACTCTTGCATAAAGGAGAAATTCATATCTCTAATGCTATAAGGATATTAAAATGAATTAAGATAATTTATATACATATATAATCTGTTTATACGTCCATGTGGGAGCTATCCTTTTTTAGGTCCATACTGTGGAGTCTTAATATGACTCTACTGCTCCCCCATTAAGTATCATGTGTCAATTGTTCTCTTCCCATGGGATGAACTGAGTGAAGACCTCCTATGGGAATGTGGCCTTGACCTATGCCCTAATTGTGATTTTTTGATAACAACTTGAGCTATAGTTAAAAAGTTGCAGGTGTTCAATTGCCTTGAATGAACATTTCCCCTCCGGTCCCCCCTACCCCCTTCTTAGTTAGCATTTAAGTACTTGATGGGTAAAGAGTTTATTATTTACTAGTTTTTTTTGTTTTGTTTTGTTTTGTTTCTGGGATAGATTTCCATGTTCAGGGTGTAAGCCTAGACTTCTCCAGACAAAAGGGGAAAAGCTGGGTTGGGAAGCTTCTGTTTAGGATCTATATAATCTTGTCTTACAATTTGCAGTTTGCTTCTCCTCTACTGACTTTTGTCTGTTGGGAGTTGCTTTATCTTTCAAGATTATAATATACATATATATATATATATATTACTAAATATTTATATAATATATACATATATGTTACTAAATATTTATATAATATATACATATATATATGCATATATATTTTTGCTTTTTACTTTGAAAGTCTCTTATTTTAATTTGGGTAAAGATCACTGTCCCACACATTAGTTTTTCTGAATTCTAATAGTGTTTCTCTGCTGTGTTGTTACCTATAGATCTGTGTGACTCTGGGCACGTAATTTAACCCTATTTTCCTAAATTCATCATCTTTATAATGAGCTTGAGAAGGAAATGGCAAACCACAACAGTATTTTTGCAAAAAAAAAAAAAAATTCAAATAAGGTCATAAATAATCAGAGAAATCTATTATCAGTTGTTCTAGTATTTTCAGGATCATCTCACTTCCAGTATCTTAAAATGAAGTGAATGTGCTTAGTCAAATGAGGGTCTTTCCTTGACTAGAGTCAGCTGATAGCTTTTTTGAGTACAACCAGAGGCTGTCACTCCCCTCAAGCCATAAGAAAATCCATATAAAAACACTCAGTCCTTTATTTGATTTAGGCTACACATTTCCAAGATACTCTCTAAACTGACATGCAAATGAGATTCAGCCTGAATAAAGTCTAATCTAAAGAGGTGAAGTCATTGTTATCTAACCACACACCTTACATTCCTACCTTTATTATTTAGATATTTAGCAGTTCCTTCCCTACACTCTCACCATTCCACCCCACCAGTCCATTATTCCAGCTACAACTGCAACAATAACTACAGCTACCTACTCTCAGTCTGGTCCAGTCCTGCATTCCTCAGAATCAAAAGGTATTTTCAAATTACAATGAGGTAACAAAGAGATTACTGATTTCTTTAAAAGCCAACTAAAATTCCGTCCAATTCCTTTTAATTTTATTGCCTTTCCTTGGTTGATTTGTTTCTGTTTATCCTGCATGTTTGTGTCTATGTGATATGGCTGATATAGCCAATGTGGCACCAGGTGATGTGTTTTTGGGGTTCTGTCACCTGAAAAATTCACAATGGTCATTCTCTTTGGTAAAAGGTAGGTTTATCGGGGCAGCTAGGTGGCGCAGTGGATAGAGCACCAGCCCTGAAGTCAGGACAACCTGAGTTCAAATCTGGTCTCAGACACTTCCTAGCTGTGTGACCCTGGGCAAGTCACTTAACCCCAATTGCCTCAGCAAAAAGCAAAAGAAAATAAATAAATAAAAGGTAGGTTTATTTAGAAGAGGTTATAGATAAATGAAGAGATATAAGAGAAATGGAAAATATAAAACAGATTTGGGAAAACATAAAAAGGGAAATTAAATAATGAATAATGGAAAGGGGGAGTCCCTTAGTGAAAAATGCCATTTACAAGGAGAAGAAACAGCACAAGAGGTTGGGGTTTACTCTTACCTAGCAGGCTAAATCCTAAAAGGGCTTTAATACCCTAAAACAGAAGTGAGGTCTGAGGAGAGACAATATAAGGTATTGTTTAATTGGAACAAATACCACATGACATGGGGAAAGGGAAGGGGATTGACCCCTCAAAACAGAGCTTCTTGGTAGACTGACCCAAAGAGGTTTAATAGCCCTGGTTAGGGCCATAAACTTATTCATAGGGAACATTTAGCCTCAAGGACACTATATATATATATATATGTGTGTGTGTGTATATATATTGGATTTCTGACTGGATTACCTCCACAGAGGGTGGGACCAGGGAGCTAACCAGATCTCTATCAGAGCTTTCTTCCTGCCTGCCCTAAAGAAGAATTTTATTGATGCTCCAAGTTTTCTAGCCAACCACACCCAGCACTCAGGACCTCTTCTTGGGTAATTTGGCAAGTGGTCTCCTTCTTTAGATAGTAAATTCTTTAAGGGCTGTCTGTTATGGTTCAGTCCTTTCAATTGTGAGCAACTCTTTGGGATGCCATTTGGGATTTTCTTGACCACAATACTGGAGTAGTTTGCCATTTCCTTCTCAGTTTCCAGAAACTGAGGTAAACAAGGTTAAGTGACTTACTCAGGGTCACGTTTAGTAAATGTCTAAAGTCAAATTTTAACTGATAAAGATGAATCTGGATGTAGAAATATTCTATAATATGGAATGTCAATAAAAATTCTCTTTTACTGGTGTCTCGGAATATACGAAAACAATGTGAGAGGAAGTTGATTATGGCAAGAAGGCAGCAATCTGTCTGATTAAGTGATTGGGGGAACCATCAATAGGATTGGGAGAATTTGGAAGAGGGAGGGATTTGAAGGAAAGATAAAAAGCCCTGTTGTTTTAGACAAGTTCAGTCTGTTACTAAGTGGTCCAGTTTGAGATGTCCAATAGACAGTTGATGATGGATATTTCTATCTCAGGACAAAGAATAGGACTAGATATACAGATTTTGAAATCAATGGCATAAAGATGCTTTGCCCCCTTAATCTTGGATCTTAGATTCCTGGGCTTCCTTCAAGAAGTACTTCAAGTCCCATCTTCTGTGGGAAACCTCTACTGATCTCTAGTATCTCTATTTATCTCTATTACCTCTGTTATCTTCTTCCATTCTCATATAACTTTCCTTTTAATCTCTTTATTTTCTACATATCTAGTTGTTTAATATTGTTGTGGAAGGAGGGGGAATTCCAGAGAAATTGTGGTCTTCTCATAACCATAAACTAAAGTATCATTTGAGTTAGGCCTCTGGAATGTTGGATGGCTCCTCTGGGCAGGAACTATAGAAGAACATGGACCACAGTCCCATGGGATGGTCTGGTATGTGTGGATTGCAATATGCACAATTGGTGGTAATATAATTTCAATAAGATCATAGATGCATTGAAAAATTGAAGTAAAAGCTTTTTTTTTAATTTATATACTTCGTATTTTTATATCATTATCATCATTCTACTTTACGACCTAATCCTGTTTATGCAAAGTTATGTAGAAAAGAACAATTACAGTCAATTTTCTCTATCTCTTTATTTCTTTCTGTCTCTAATTCTCTGTCTCTCTTTATCTCTATCTCTTTTGGGGAGATATTCTAGGAAATGGCAAGGAAGCAAAAATGTTAATATTGATACATTAAACCATGGGAACCCAGGGTATCAGTTTCCAGCAATCACCAATCTTTCCCTAGAGATTGTTGAAAATATACTTTTTTTTTGTATACAATTCTTTATAACAAAATATTAATAAGCTCTGAAACTAAACACATTTCCTAACAAATTAAGAAGGAAACAATCACTAAAATGCAGAGGAATAGTGACTCAGGATGGGATAAGAAGGAACAGAGAGCTACAATTGCAGAAGAATCCTGAGATGAAAAAAAAAAGGAGCAAATTGCCTCTCTAATCTTCCTTTCCATTCTGTAATTGAACTATTCCTATTGAAAAGCATAGGCTTTGAGGTGAATCCCTTACCCAGGTATGAGCTTAGAACTTCCTTGGGAGAGTTCTGCTGGCTAGAGCCCGGAGGAAGTCCTTCTATTCCCAGGATAAGAGAGATAGACATTAAGGGAACATTGAACTTCTCACCTTTTTTTTTTTTTTTAAACTAAAACTTTACATAGCTGCAAATATGCTTGGTTGCAAACTCACAAATTAAAATGAAATTACTAATAAAATACTGAGAAAGATTGAAGTTGTGAAAATTAAAAGCCAGAATTTTGAGCATTGAATTGTATTCTGTTTATTTGGTTGACAAAGGCAATAGAAGAGCAAGCATTTGAGCCCCAAAGTGGAATTCTGGGACTAACCCATTGATTTAACTATAAATATGGGTCAAGTTAACTGGAAGATTTGTTGATCAGGTGCTATTTTACTACATTTACTTTTATAAAAGAAGCTTTTCCAGAAAATGATGACCAGCTGCTGTCTGTCTCCAGCAAGGATTAGCAAAAGGAAACAGATTTACTTTGTAGCCTTAGGATTTAGACTACCTACAGCATATAGAAGAATTTTCAGATAGCAAATTTTGTTTATAGTAAAATAGGTTAAGAAGCAAATATTATGGAGTCACCCCAAGGCTTTCAAAAGAGGATGTAGTAGGTCAGTACTAAATAAATTTCAGGGAGTGAAATAACCTATCAGACTATGTCTATATTTTCAATGAAGTGGAAATTTTAGGCAATTGTCCAAATAATTAACTCTACAAACACACTTCTGCTTCAATTATTGAGATCTTTTAGATGAAAATGTTTCCTGGCATGAATAGCTTGAATAATGGCTTCAATTTTCTATTTCAATTTGTGTATATAGAGAAAGCCTCAAGGACACCTCTCATCCTATTATTCAGTTTCAAGTTAAACATATATCCTGGGGAAAACAATCTTGAATAGTTTATTTTATCCCAAGATTTAAACATTTTAAAGAAAAATTAACAAAATGTATTCATTGTAACCCCATTGTTTGTATGCTAAAACAAAACAAACAAAAACCAACAATAACAACAACAACCACCACCACCTGAGTGAGAGAAGTATTCAAAAACAAAATAAGAGTAAAACAGTGTCATCACTCCTAAAATAGGTGTTTGTTTTTGTATGTATGTGTGTGTGTGTATGCATGTATGTATTGGCTCTATTTGCAAATGCTCCTAGTTCAAATCCATATATCAAGAAAATTAGTATGTAAGACACCAGATTATCTCTGAATATATAGCTTGATATGTATTTTAGAACTAGTAGGGTCTTCAGGCATCATCTAGTCTGACATTTTACAACTGGAAAAGAGTTTTTCTTATATTCTAATACTTAGGGTGATTGTTTTAAAATATGAATTTCTTAAAAGATCAGTCATAATTATGTATTTCAGTGCCAGGATGAATTTCAGAGATTAACTCATTTACCTTCCCTCCATTTTCCAAACCCAATGTTCTTTGCACTATATTATTCTTCATTTTATTGTGAATACATTTATATACAAGTATTATTCAGTAGTTTATAAGTTATCTTACAAATATTTTTTATGTTTCATCTCTGAATAATTATATATTTTTAGATAATTTTATAGAGCATTTTATGAACTAGATGAAAATTTGATGAAAAAATATCAATGATACATTTCTTAAACATTAAAATGTATCCTAGTTTAAGTTATATTATGTTAGGGGTTAAAAGTTCAAAAATTTTACAAGTAACTCTAACATCTCTATTTTTTATTTTAATTAATTGTAACTCTCATGTACCATTTGAATTAATAAGTTTTTTTTATGACAAGAATATATGTATATATTCTTGTATATATATATATGTACATATATATAAGATATATATATACGCAAAAATATATATGCATATATGTAAAATACATGTATATATGCTCACATGTATTTTACATGCATATATTCACACATGGAAATGCATACTTATATTCACTTATATATACATGTATACATAAAAATTTTCCCAGTGATAATAAAATATAATTTTCAGACACTCATTTTTCCAGATGCTATATTTCATATGCAATTTGCAATTTTTTGCCCTTGATAATCAATGATAGTAAACTACATTTAGATATTGAGAAACTGAGGAAAGTAAAGACTAAATACTAGATGTTAAAATTAAAATATAAACCAAACTTTTCTGTGATCACAGCTAAGATTGCACTTTTTTTTTAATTAAAGCTTTTTAGTTTTCAAAACATATGCGTGGACAACTCTTCAACATTAACCCAATCTTGTATTCCAATTGCCCCTTCCTTCCCCCCTTCCCCTAGATAGCAAGTAGTCCAATATAATAACATTGTACTCGAGAAAAGTTCACAGCATGGCATGTGTCAGTCTTCATGTCTCATCACATTTCTCTAATCTTCCTTTCTACTGACAGTTTAAAATACAATGATTGAGAGATATTTGATCTGATTTCTGTTTAGTAGATATTCTGTCATTGTTTATATCATCTTTCATAAATTCTGTGTCCTAGATATAAATTTAGGATGAGACCATAGACCCATAGAGAACCCAAGGAGTTTCTAGGTGACTCTCTCAAAGGATCACTATCCCAAGTCATAAAGAATAAATCTAGAAAGGAAAAACTAAAACTTTTGATTACTGCTTACATTTTAGAATCTTCTGTATAGTGTAATAATTTTTTTATTTAATAAATATAGGCATAGGGGCAGCTAGGTAGTGCAGTGGATAGAGCACCAGCCCTGAAGTCAGGAGGACCTGAGTTCAAATCTGGTCTCAGACACTTAACACTTCCTAGCTGTGTGACCTTGGGCAAGTCACTTAACCCTAATTGCCTTAGCACATAAAAAGAAATAAATATGGGCATAGGAGATGCCATTTTGAAGATGATCATGATGATCATGATGATCCTGAGCATGATATTAATACTAACACTGTTAACTATGTAGCATGTTAATATTTAAGATAACTTTGCATGTTATTTCATTTAATCCACATAAACACTTACACAGTAGATGAACATCCTTTAGCAAATTCAATAGAAGGGAGAGATAGCATTTATTAGGTGTCTGCTGTGTGGCAAGTACTTTAAAAATACTCTCATTGATTCAATAATATACTGAAGCTCTCACATTCTTACTGATTGTGTAAAATAAACTCAGTTATCAGTTCTTCTGTTGCACTTTCTGATTTTTTTTTCCATTCAGATATTCTTCCTATAATGGAACATGAACTCTAACAAATAGTAACAAGAAGTATAATGGAATACACTTGCAGATTTCTGCGTAGACCTCTTGATCAGTATCTTTGGGACCCCCTGGCCTTGATCTTGGATTAGATTTCTATTTACTCACTTGAATTTCAGTTTAGACCTTTTGTTCTCAGGTCACTTCCTGATTTTTTTTTAATTAATTTTTTATTTTGCCCTCTGGGCCAATTTCTTTAAGCTGAAGTGAATTTATGCTTATTCATTTGGACCTCAGTTTTGACAGTGCTTTTCTTTTCCCCAGGCATGTTTTCTTCTTGTATGCCCTTTAACTGTTACTAATTTCTAGTATGTCCTATTCCCCTTTCCCTTCTTCTTCCATCCCAATAAGCATAGGAATATGAAGGATAATTGTTGTCATCCTTCATTTTCAAAGATGAACAAAATTACATCATTATATTGAGTTGAGTTACAGTGTGTCCAGCAGTAGCTGATCAGACCAACATGAGCTCAGAGTCCTCTGCCAGAGGTCGGACACAAATGGTCCATATGAACATTTCGGATAGCTTCTCTAAATGTGTGCTGCTCGCGTTTCCTTTGGGCTAATTCAACTCTGCTTTGCTTATACAGCACAGCACCTTCTCTCATGAGGGTATGCTAATCCTGGCAGTCCTATGCCACTGTCTCCCATGTCATACAATTGATTTTAAAGTCTTAAGAGATACCTTGAGAATGTCCTTGTATTGCTCTTTCTGACTACCTTGTTAGCTCTTGTCCTGTGTGAGTTATTCATAAAATAATTATTTTGAAAAGTGTACATTTGGCATTCCAACAATGTGGCCAGCCCAATGGAGTTGTGCTTTCTGCAGTAGAATTGGAATGCACATGTATAATAAATGATTCTTTAAACAAGAATACACCTATCCATATTCAAATTTTGATGGTCAGAAAGGCTAAAGTGCCATTACCATTTGCCCTGCCTGTATCTAGGATTGCCTTAATGCAATTACTCAATTAGCTAATGTAGAAGTATTTATTACATTCCAATATTCCAAGATCTTTCCAAGATCTATTTATCTTTTTCAAAGTTGTTGATTGTGTCACCCCTACTTTGAGTGTTAATTGATATGAGGAGCAAGCAATGTGGAATTTCAGTATCCTATTTAGATTGTCCCTTCTACCTAATATTTATTTGCACTGGTCCATCAGTCTAGTGCTTGGATGATTATAATAGCCTGCTGGTACAAGTTTCTACCTATTCTAAATCTTACATTTAGCCTCTTAAGTTGATCTTCCTAAAGCCCAATCACAACTTTTAGTGATAAGTTCAGTGGCTCCCTATTGCCTCTGAGATCAATTACAAAATATTCTGTTTGACATTCAAGGCCTTTTATAACCTAGTCCCCTTTTATATTTCCAGTTTTCTTATAACTTACTCATTTGTCATAAACTCTTTGATTTAGTGACTTGTCTGGCACTTTGTCTGCTTTTATCTATCAGCTATGGGAAGTTTCTCTATAATCCTTATACTTAGAAAATTCTCCTTCTCCACCTAGTGATTTTTAAAACTTCCATTTTTTTTTTTTAGAGTCAACTGAGATTAAGTTGCCCAAGATCATACAGCTAGTAAATATTAAGTAGTTGAAGTGGGATTTATACTCAGGTGATCCTGACTCCAGGGCTAGTACTCTATCCCTTCCATAATTTCCTTTGAGTCTTTTTTCTTCCTCTAGAAGCTCTTTTAAGGTAAAAATGGTATTAACAGAACTTAGGCAAAATTCTAGCAAACAGAAGGCACTTAATAAATACCTACTGATTGACTAATTAAAATTATGTCTACCTCCAATGAAACTTCCAAGAAAAAAGTGGGAAAATGTGCCCTTTAGATTGGATAGTCTTAGTAATAGGGTTGCTCTATCCTCATTTTCCTGGAAGGACTTCTCTTGCTCTTGATATTTAATCCCTTTGCCATTCATCATTTAGTGAAAAAAAAAAGTATATGAACAGGAATTTCTCTGAGGAGAAAATCTAAGATATTAACATCATTAATCTGTCACCATTGATTTCAGACAAATTCACATTAAGGCAACTTTTGAGTTTCTGTCTTAGACCTATCAGATTTACAAAACTGATGAAAAAAAAAGAAAAAGAAAAAGAACATTTTAGAAATGATGTAGGGAGAAATAAGTCACATTGGAAAAAGAAAAAAAAGCACCCATATTTACAAAATATTTCTAACATCTATATTTGTATTATCAAAGAGCATAAAACTAAGGAAGTGCCCATTAATGGATATGTCTAAAAAATTTACAGCATAAATAAGTGTAGCATAAAAATGTAGTTTCAGAGAAACCTGAGAAGACTTGTATGAAGTGATAACATAGTCGAGTGAACATCACCAGGAGAACATTTGTTTTTGCAGAGATAATTTATTTCAAAAGACCTAAAATTTCAGACCAATGCAATGATCAACCATGATTCCAACGGAATGATGATGCAGTATATGCTGCTTATTTTATGCAATGGATTCAAGGAACAAAATGAGATTTATATTTTGGACATTACCAGTGTAGGAAGTTATTTTGTGTGAATTATGAATATTTATTAATGGAATTTGCTTTTTGTTTTTCAATATATGTGGGAGGGTTGGTAGAAGAAAGAAAAAAAATAAATATTTGTTACTTTCAAAATTAAGTTTGTTTAATCACAAAATGAAAGCAACTTTGGAGCTACATATATCTTAAGTTATGTAAGTTGAGAGTCCTGGAATTAAGTGACAATAGAAAATTGACTAAGATGAGAAAATGCTGTATTGCTTTTAGCTAAGTGGTTACTATCTAGTATTGTATAGTCTGCATGTAATCTTAATCAAAGATTAATTAATCAAAG
Source organism: Myrmecobius fasciatus (assembly GCA_023553655.1). Taxonomy (NCBI): domain Eukaryota; kingdom Metazoa; phylum Chordata; class Mammalia; order Dasyuromorphia; family Myrmecobiidae; genus Myrmecobius; species Myrmecobius fasciatus. The sequence continues at coordinate 294,031 of JAJPUD010001094.1, forward strand.
ATCTAATAGTCTCAAGATGAATTCCAACAACATTATCTTGAATTTAAAAAAAAAAGATCTGATTTCTCAAAGATACATGGTAAGGCATGGACTTTCAAGGGCTGGACTATTAATATTTGAGGCTTGAAAAATTCAAAATGTCACTGAGGGAAACAATTACAAAATAAACCAAAATGCCAATTAGAATTTTTAATTAACTAATGCAACATGGACTGTGTGTGATCCTATTTCAACTATAGAAACTGATATTTAGAGATCTTTTTTTAGCATGGAGGATATCCTCTATTCATCCTTGACTCTACTTGTCAAATAATTATAGATGTCTATTAATTCAATTCAGCATATATGTAGTTTTCTAAACTCTTCTCAAAATAAATGAAGTCGGAGTATTGGATGATAGCTCTGCACAAATATGAATTCAGCCCCTGAAACTGATGCAGTGATAGGGTTTTTGTTTTCTTTGTTTTTTCCCTTCCTTCCCCAGCAATTTATTAAGCTCAAAGAATAGAGGGAGCACTCACAGGAGCAATTTCAGCTTTTTCTTAAACCTGTTTTCACTTTAAAAAATTATGGATAGATTACCCCCAAATCCATTTCTATTTCTGATGCAAAATGTGAATTCACAGACAAGATCAATTAAGAAATGATCATCTAATAGGGACAGAAACTCTTTCTCTCATTAGACATGTCTTTCCTGTTGGCATTCTTTGGAGTTATCTTTCCAAGTTTAGGGGAAGTTCTTGAAGGATATCTGATTTCATCTGAGATTATTTTTATTTGGGGAAACAAATATACTGTTGCCCATGAGTTAAGCAATGGGCATTGTATTGTAATCCTGGCAGTGCAAACATCACCAAAGCCACTTTCATATTGTTTATCCCTACTTCTGTGTTTGCTCTTCCTAGCTTTGCTTTCATTTTAGGGAAACGTCTCCATACACAGCAGACTGCAACTTACTCTGTAAGTTAAGGGAGCATTTTTCATCGTATGTGTCTCATAATGTATTTCCAAACAACGTGACATCCTCTATTGGACTTCTACTTTATCTAGTTTTTCCCTCCAGGCCTTCTAGAACTAATGCCTCTCTTGAGACAGTAAGTATGGCAGAGAAGTTTCTCTCTCCCCTGAAGCTTTCTGCCCTTCATTCCAGGATCTCTGCTCCTACATTAAAATACTGACCTCATCAGTAGCAGGATTCTTTTGTCTACTTTTCTTTCTCTTGGGTAGTGTTGCCTGCACTTGAAACAGAGCCAGTGCTGGCACTAATTTTGCCCATTTTATTATGCCTTTACGATGACTTCCAATTTTATCAGTGCTTGATTTTCTTTCCTTTCTCCTGACTTCCTACTAATGCTCTTTGCAAAAATTTTGAATGTTCCTTTCTTCTTGCATTGTACAGTTAAAATTAAAGTGTCAGGTCTATTAGCTTTGATGAATCCTAGTATTTCCAATATTCTAATAATGGATCTTCATTGTTACTATTAAGAACTCTCCTTAAAACATGTTGCCAAAGCCTCCTCCCTATTCATAGTAGGTTCACAGCTATTGAAATAAAAATATATCCAATGAATAATGTAGAACTCTATGTTTATACCAGCATTCACATATATGCATCTTTCCCCCCTCTGTATGTATTTTCAAACCACAAGCAACCCAGACTTAAATCATTTATGCTTGTTTAGCAAAGTGATTCCCTTAACTAACAGTGTACCACTAAATAAATGCAAATCCCATTATACTTCAGGTCCACATATGCCAGATTTGTTTAAAAGATCCAGGCTCAAATCTTAAAAGCCAATTAACATTGATTGATCAAAAAAAATCACTTCTTCTGTACATTTCCCAGGAAAAATGTTATTTGAAAGGAGAATAGAGATAGTCTCTAGTATAAGGGGGGGAAAAAAAGCAAAATCAAACTTGTTGCCTAAAAAGTCTGTAATTTTGAGCTACTGGAAAACCTCTGGCAAAAACCAAAAAAATCCTTCCTTATAAATGTGACAAGAAAATAAGCATATATATAGTTTGATTAAAAAAAAAACAAAAGTTTCATAAAATTCACATTTATATTACTTTCTGAAATTTTTCCCCTTCTATATATCTAAAATTTTTTTCTTGATGTTCTTTTATTTCTTTTAGTGTTTTGCACCTATACTACCATCAATTGACTCATCAATTAACTCATTCCCTTATTATGGCCTTCTCATAACAAATTTTTTAAGGCCAGTTGAAAATCAATATCCAGAATGTCATGAGAGGCTGGGTTCAGTGTGAGAACCAGGGATACAATGATGAGCAGAAAACCAGAGGAATCAGCAATTGAAAATGAGCCCTATTCCTGAATCAACTACTCCATTCCTTTATATTGCTCTCCTCCCTAACACTGTGACCCCACCTCTCAAAAACATACCAATTCATGATTGGAATTACATTAGGAAAAACTTGCTTACTTTGGAATGGGGGACAGAAGAATCTGTATCTAAACACATTATTTTTCTTAACTTCTGGGTTTGTGTCATTCCCATGAACTAGTTAAAGAATACATGGGTTTAAAAACATGGAGGGCATTATGATTATTTTAAGTTGTCTTAATTTTTTTTTTTTTTTTTGCTATCTAGTGAAAACTTTTATATAGCCAATAAGCTCCTCTGCTTATGTCTGCTTGGTGCTCTCTCTCTCGGGGCTCCAAGACACTGTAGCATTCCCAAGGGTGGTGCCTAGTAAATGGGCTAAACCAGCTCGAGGGTAACCCACAAGTCTCAGACCTGTTGGTGACCCAGGTAAGTGTCAACCCCAAGCATTTGAAGCCTGGGTAGATAACTACAATTTGTTCTAATGACCATGAAGGCAGCTCATCAGACTCTATAAAGTGCTTAAGCTTTGTTCAGACACTGAAGGCTCCATTGCCAGTCGTATTGACTTTGGTCTTGCCCCTGAACTTTTATGACTGGAAAATAGAGTGAATTTGAGGATTCTTTAAAACTACCATGAATTAAGACATCTCTCATGATGTCACTGATCCTTTTTTTTCAATAAATTTCATTTTTTTATTAATTAAAGCTTTTTATTTACAGAACACGAGTGATTTTTCTACACTGACCTTTGCAAAAAAATTTTTTTGTTCCAAATTTTTCCCCTCCTTCCCCCCACCTCCACCTCTAGATGACAGGTAGTCTAATACATGTTAAACATGTTAAATTATATGACAAATCCAATATATGTATACATATCTATACAGTTATCTTATGGCACACACTGATCCTTTTTGAAAAGGAAGGCTAAATAATAACAAGAAGCTTGCCTGGTCATTTGTGTGACAGACATAATTTTACTGGCTTTTTTATTTGTTTGTTTGTTTGCTTTATTTACTGACTATTCCAGTGATTAAGGAATTATATGCTTAAATAAAACCGTATTATTTATACCTGTATTAGAAAAATAACATTAGTGCTGCCATCCAAAGAGGGGCAAATTTGGAAAAGATACAGTTATCTAATTTTTGAGAAAGATACAAATATGTCTGTCCCATCTACAAAGCTCCCATTTTAGTTTTGGGTGTAATGAATACTGAAAGTAGTAACTTAACGATGAATAAGGTCAAATGAATTGTATTAGTACCTATTGGTAATAGTGGGTTCTATCTCTATAGATGTATTTTTTTTTTTATTGTTAAAGAGCAGTCCTATCACAGTCCTATCACACACATATCTTCATAATGCTATTTGTTGCACTAGTTATTCCAATAGGAATTATGTATATGAAATGCTCATGAGAGATATAAGCTTGACACTCAGGCTCAGTATTGTATCCTATATCTCAATGGAATCATAAAAATGGAATTTGCAGTTTACTCTGTCCCCTCTTGCTGTTTTGATTAATTCCCAATGAATATCTATCACCACAAAGAAGCATTGCCCAATAGCACTATTATTATGGTTGAAAGGATGTTGGGTAAAAGAAGTACATAAGGAAATAAAAATCATATTGTGATAGCACAGATGTCTCTGTTCAGATGTTAAAATCCTCCAAGAACTCACTACATAGTATCAGCATCATTCAGTCTGTGCCACCATGTCAGAAACTGCCAAAAAGGATGCTAACAGTGTCAAGATTTTAGTATATAGACATCTGTCAGCTCAGAATTGCACTAACAGTATCAATTTGTTGTCATTGTTGTTGTTATATATGACATAACACCATCATCACTATCTAAAGACTTTTTAAAAATTAATTATCTGTAGAGCTTTGTGAGTGAATAGTAAAATATACAAAATGATGATTAGTTGTCTTAAAGTAGTATGCATTGGAATAACTGTCAACGCCTGCTCTATTACCAAATTTTTAACGGTGCATTAGAAAGTATTTTTCACAGCTAATTTTATAAATCATATAATGGGTGGTATTTAGAAATTGACCATATTTTCTCTTATAACTTTTGCATATTGGAGCAATATACTGGATAATATATAAAATATAAAAGCATTTCTTCCAAACTGACAGAATACAATTTTGGCAAAGGATAGCAGTATTTTCGAAATCTGAATAAATTTTTCTCCACTAAAAAGTACTTAAAATTGCAAAACAATCTTCAAAATGTTATAGTTATTTTTAAACAAAATGAAAAGTATAAAAAGGGGGGGAAGGGAAAGGCATTTAGGTTGGAAGAAGGTGTCTAATATAATGATATTTGCATAAGTATTAAATGCTTGTCTGGTAAATATAATAAAAATAAGTTAAATAAGATTTCTACCTAAATATCTTAATAATTATTCATACATACATATACACACATATAGCCATATGCCTTAATTTCCTATATATGGTCTTATGTCTTAATTTCATAACAAACTCAACTATAATGTTAGGCATGAGATAACTTTAAAAAATACTATTTTACGAAACAAAAGTTGTCTTTTTTCCCCCGAGGCAATTGAGGTTAAGTGACTTGCCCAAGGTCACACAGCTAAGAAGTGTTAGGTGTCTGAGGCCAGATTTGAACTCAGGTCTTCCTGACTACAGGGCTGGTGCTCTATCCACTGCACCACCTGGCTGCCCTGAAAAGTTGTCTTGTTAAGATTTGACTTTAATACTTATATATGTGTATTTTATTTGTGCATGTTGAGTACATAAATGTGTATGTGTATATGTGTGTATGTATATGCATGTATATAGCAGAGATAATTGCATATATCTGTATTTGTTTTGTTTATACATGTACACATATGGATATATGGTGGCATTCATCTGTGTATACAATTACATATGTGTTTCTATATGCATGCATGTATGTGTTTATGTAATAAGTGTATTTGAATATATGCATCTCCTAAGTAAATTATACTACCTTATGCAAATATGTGCATATGTATGGATATGCTCATATCTCTATGCAAATATATACCAATATGTGATGTTATATGGGTTTATATTATCATCATAATCATCAAGAATTTAAGTGCCTATAATGCACTAACCCTGCAAGATACTAGACGACTATACATGGAAAGAATGAAACTACTCCTACTCTCAAGGAGCTTTTGTGTAATATGCACATATAAAATATATACATATGTTTACCCACATAAAGATAGTTAAAATTTATGCATTGTCTTTGTAAAAACTAACAATTTGTTCTTTACTGAAATTATGATCAAATGTGGTTGCTAAAGATGCAAAATCATTGTGAAATACAGTTCTTTAGCCAATGATTTATTCATAAAAAGAAATTAAAGGTGCAATATAGTTCTTTTCCCCAAATGTTAAAACATACATAGACAGTGCTTACAGAATGTGAGTTTTGATACCTTGGTACATATCCCAAGGGTAGAGGAATGTTTGATTTCACAACAGATTTTCACATCTGACAGAAAGAAAAATGTCAAATTTAATAATTATTCATCTTGTCTGTTTGTTTTTAAGTTCACATTCCCAGTACCATATGACCTCACAAAGAAGATAGAAAATTGAAAATAGGACTCCATAATCTCAATGTTTGTGTGTTAGTTATTATCTCAACAATGAATTATAAATACTTAATTTTTTCTTTTTTTTGATGAAGACCTTAGTCTTACTTTCTGCAAAATTTACAATCTTCATCATTTTTATAGTAAACATATCTCTTTTTATTGAAATATATATCCATATGTTTTTAGTTAAGAAAAAAATAGAGAAACCTGTTTTATCAAAGGTAGAAGATGGAATTTAAAGAAGATTTTTAGAAGTATTTTACATGATCTCTTGTGCTTTTATTAACTTTCTTTGTTTAATAAATACTACCTTTAGGGAACAGACAAAGAAATCAAGCCCTAATTTGAAGCAGAGTGCAATAAGGAAAAGATTACATTTAACCAAATATGATGCAGTTTAAAAATATATAAAAGGAATATAGTTGTGGTCAGACAATCATAATAGACCAAATAGATAAAACCTCTAATGCCAAGAAATCTCTAATATTTTTTTTCTCTTTTATTACAATGAACAGAAGAAGAATGAATTTTGAAACAATTTGCAGCATTTGTAAAAGAAAGGTGACACAGATTCCACAAGAATGTGTATACTCATTCTTAAATGTAGCTATCTTAACTATGTTTTATAACTAAAATATGAAATGAGTTTAGCTACTGTTAAATCTCATGGAATATGGATCTTGATCTTATTCAGAGAAGGATCTTATTTCGAATATAGTCCAATCTCTACAATTTACAAAAAAATTAAAACATAATAATAATTGATGACTTCAAGTTATTAAGTTGTCCAAATTCACATGGGCAATAAATAGCAAACACAGGTTTTGAATTCATATTCAACAACTCCAGATCTAATGCTCTTTTCCCTATAGGAGGCTTTATTTGAATTCAATACAAAACTCAAACATATAACTACAAGTGTGTGATAGAGTTGGACCTACTATGAGGAAAGGATGTTGTGTTAGGACACTTGGGTTCTGTTTCTAACATTACCAGCTCGGTAACCTGGTGAAACAGTGCTTTCCAAGGGAAAGATGATGTGGATGATAAAATCCTCTTTCCTCAAGGAGTAGAAGAGTCTAATTTCCTAGCTGATTGAAGAAACATCCAAGTAACAGAACTACAAACTCCAAATAGCACTTCATATTTAAATGTTTTCAGATTTAAGTTTATGATGAATTTTGAATCTTTGAATAATGTTGTCCTATTATTAAGCACTGGCTCAGTAAGTATTGTAAATGCTGGCAATCTACATAAGTTTGTTCATTTACCTTATAATCTGGATATCATATAATTGCTGAAGTTATATAGAGAGTAACTACCTTGGGATTCCAAATTAAACTAAAACAAATGTCTTAGTTATAAAATTTTAGTAATTTGCAGGAAGTGGTTCTCACCCCATTTCACCTCATCCTTCAAAGCAACAACTTTTCTATAAAGATTAATAATTTTCATCAATGGGTGTTTCCTCAACCTTTGAACAAAACAGTTCCATACCTGAATCAATTCTCTAGAACTGTATATGTAAATATGTATGTATGTTTTAGGCATACTTTTGTTTATAAATATGCATTATATATATATGCACATATACATGCAGATATATATGTATGTATTTATATAAAAATATAAATTTTGATAATCATCAATCCATGATAAGACTTTAAAAATGACTTTAAAGTAGTCATTTAGAATAACCAGGCTGGCTGCTCTTTATACCAAAAATAAATACCTCATTTTTGTATCATGTTTTTCCAGTTTCATAGCAATTCTCAAGGTAATCCTGTACTCTACAAGAAGAATTTTCAAGCAGTCAAAAGTAACTTCTATACCACAAAGAATCTCTGAAATAAGACTTTGCCAAAATTGAAAAAATAACCCAAATTATAACTGAAAGCAAGATATACCTAAATAGTTCTCTCAACACATATCAATAACACATCCATACCAAGGATTCTTAACTTTTTTCCTATTCATAATTCCTTTTACAATTTGGTAAAGTCTGTAAATCACTTATGATATTTTTTAAAATATGTAACAAAATAACAAGATAAAAAGCCAAATTATATTGAAAAACAATTATCAAAAAAAGTTCACAAACTAATGTTGAGTATAACTTCGGACAATTAGAGATATACCATTGTTGGGTTTTTTTTGACACAGCACATTTCAATATTAAAATTGAAGCATATTAAAGTTTTAAGGGACTTTAGAAGTGACCTAGTCTCAGTATCTTATTTTATAGTTTGAGAAAGTAGTCATCAAGTAGTGAAATAACTCACTGATGGCTCTATAGCTACTTATTGATAGTGTCACAACTAGAACAAGTTCAATAGTAATTGTTGAAAAGCTTAATTATATTTTGACAGTTAAGTGGTGTGACATAGAGGAGAGAGACATACTAAAATTGGTTTGCCAAAGACCCCAGCTTTTGAGATAAGTACTCACTATTCAACAAGAACTGCTAGGAAAATTGGAAACTAGTGTGGAAGAAATTAGGGCTTGACCCACACCTAACACACCACATACCAAGATAAGATCTAAATGGGGTCATGCTTTAGATATAAAGAGTTATATTATAAGCAAATTAGAGGAACATAGGATAGTTTACCTCTCAGAACTGTGGAGATGGAATAAATTTATGTCGAAAGAAAAACTGGAACCCTTAATTGAACACCAGATAGAAAATTTTGACTATATTAAGTTAAAAAGTTTTTGTACAAACAAAACAAATGCAGACAAGATTAGGAGGGAAGCATCAAATTGGGAAATCATCTTTACATTTAATGGTTCTGATAAAGGCCTCATTTCTAAAATATATAGAGAATTGTCTCATATTTATAAGAATTCAAACCACTCTCCAATCGATAAATGGTCAAAGGATATGAACAGACAATTTTCAGATGATGAAATTAAAACTATTTCTAGTCACATGAAAAGGTGCTCCAAGTCACTATTGATCAGAGAAATGCAAATTAAGACAACTCTGAGGTACCACTACACACCTGTCAGATTGGCTAAGATGACAAGAAAAGATAATGTCAAATGTTGGAGGGGACGTGGGAAAACTGGAACTCTGATATATTGTTGGTGGAACTGTGAATGGATCCAACCATTCTGGAGAGTAATTTGGAACTATGCTCAAAAAGTTATCAAACTGTGCATACCCTTTGACCCAGCAGTGTTTCTATTGGGTTTATATCCCAAAGAAATCTTAAAGGAAGGAAAGGGACCCACATGTGCAAGAATGTTTGTGGCAGCCCTTTTTGTAGTGGCAAGAAACTGGAAACTGAATGGATGCCCATCAATTAGAGAAAGGCTGAACAAATTATGGTATATGAATATTATTGTTCTGTAAGAAACGACCAGCAGGACAATTTCAGGGAGGCCTGGAGAGACTTGCATGAACTGATGCTGAGTGAAATGTGCAGAACCAGGAGATCATTATACACGGCAACAACAATACTATATGATGATCAATTCTGATGGACATGGCTCTCTTCAATAATGAAATGTTTCAAACCAGTTCCAATTGTTCAGCAAAGAAAGCCATATACATCCAGAAAGAGGGATATGAAATGTGGCCCACAACATAACATTTTCATGCTCTCTATTGATTTTTGCTTGCATTGTGTTTCCTTTTTCAGATTTTTTTTTCTTGTAGATACAATTTTTCTTGCAGAGCAAGATAACTGTAAAAATGTGTATACATATATTCGATTTGTCAAGTATTTTAACATAATTAACATGTAGTGGACTTTCTGCCATCTAAGGGAGGGGAGGAGACTAGGGGGGAAAATTTGTAACAGAAATCTTTGTAAGGGTCAATGTTGAAGAATTACCCATACATGTTATGCAAATAAAAAGCTTTAATTTTAAAAAAAAATCATTTAATCCTAAAAAAATAAAATAAAATAGGTTTGGTGATTTCAAAGAAGAGTCTTCAAAGAAGAAGAAATGTGATAAAAATCAAATATTAAGATGCTTGTGTTTTATTATCTGATTGAAACTTACTGGGTGGCCTTTTCATACTGTCTTTGGGCTTCAGTTTCCTCATCTGGAAAATAGGGGAATTATCTTGTACTACATATCTCACAAGGTTATGAGGTAAACACTTTGTGAAACTTTCTAATCTGCTTTGAAATTTAAGTTGATGTAGACAGTTCATTAGGTTATAGACTTTAAGCAGGTTAGAACTTTAAAGGCATTTAGTATGAAGTTCTCATTTTACACACAAGGAACTAGAAGCCCAGGGATTTTCTATAATCTTCCTTCTATTCACACAGGTAGTAAATGGCACCAATATAAATTGAATTTAATCTTTCTGACCCTAAATTCCATGGACTTTATGTTGCAGCCACTTTGTCTAGAAGCTTTGGACAAGATGCCCAATTAAACAGGCAAATTCTGAGTATTTGTATAATACAAATAGGAATTGTAACCCAAATATAAATACATGCAACAATTTATTTGACTTTACTTTATATAACAACCCATTATATTAAACTATCTTGGAGGTCAAGGAATCAAGATTAATTTTTTTTTTCTTTACTAAGACAATTGGGGTTAAGTGACTTGCCCAAGGATTTAAATTTTTTTAAAAATTCTGAATTGATTGATCAAAGGGTATGTTTATAGAATTAATTAGTAAGAATGTTTTTTTTTTCATCAGTGTACAATGGCAAATAGATAATGTTCATGCCAAAAAGATTAAAAGGATATTTTAATATCTAATTAAAAGAAGCTTTCAAAATATTTGAGCTATCCTAAATTTTAGATATATTTTCCATGAATATATATTTATGTACAAATATATAATCTGTATGTATACACAAACACATATATTTGCATATATACTTCAACAATTAAAATGCAAATACTGTTAGCAATATAAAACTCTAATAAGAGTTTAGTAGCAAAAATATTTTATATAATTTCAAAAGCAATTAATATTAAATGTTTATCACAATTGGAAAATTAGGTAGTGAAGTTATAAAAACATGTTACATACTTTTGCTACTTAAAAACAAATCCTTTCACTAATTTTCATATAGTACAATATGTTGTTAAATTGTGGTGATGCAATTTCTATGTTGTATTAAAAGGATTTTATTCTTGCTGAACATTGTATATTAAATAGAATACATATGAACATGTATAAGAACAGGGAAAGATTACTTAGAATTTATACTCAAGGGTGGAATTAAATTATACAGAGAAAGTATTGTTTTAGAAAAAATATATTAAAGATTCCATTTTACTCTATAATTTATTTTTAAAATTATTTTGTGAAAAATACTGTTTTACAACTTTGCATTTTATGGAAGTAGAATTTTATTGGAGATAGATCTTTTTTGGATTAAGTAGATTCATGGAGATTTTGATTGAAGATGAAACAAAAAAAAAATGAACATCTGGTAGAAAAAGCAGAAAAGGGAAACTCAAGAGAATATGGTTTTCCTTCTTGCCAAGATGTTGAATACTGAACTTTTAATCTCTTAACTCTAAACAGTTTAAGTAAATTCTTATTATAAACGAAGAAAAAATGTGTTTCCTTGTTGGTGTATAAACTTTGTATATTATATCTTCAAAGAAAATGAAGAGTAGTGGCAGGGGGGGAAATGTAGGTAAAGACCTATAATTTTTGAAGTGGTGGATTAAGTTTTTAGGGTAGATTTGTATCCATAATTGGTAGGAAGCATTCTCATGTGAGCACCTGGGAACTATTGAATTTAATTAGGTTTGTTTGACTGCAGCTGGTGCTCACTCTATGAGTGCATGTGTATGTGCATGTGTATATGTTTTCATCCTGAGTTCCTGCTGTACTATGCCTTGACCTCTATCCATGTGTAGAATTCTTATTCATATCAGGAAAAGCTAAATGTATTCATGATATTATGTATGGTTTCAGGTTTTCAATGTCACTTAAAAGTTCATACAACTCTTTTGTATTGTGTACATATTGACTTTCAATTGCATTACTCTCACCTAATCAGATTGATAAGTAGTTGTTGTTTCCATTTTGTTTTCTTTGGAGAAACAATGAATTGTACTGATTTAAATTGATGTTGCTTGAAATGAGTTTGAGAAGTATTACTGAATTTGAAAATGATCAGAGGAATTATGAAAAAGACATTAGTTCCTAGTGATAACTAACCAAACAACAACAATAAAACTTTGATTTATCTTTTATTAAATAATTCTCACTAATTATTTCAATACTGAGAATAGATTGAGTGTGCTAAACTTCATAGGTATATATTTTTCAGCATGTACTAAATCAATGAATGCTTGTTAGGTGTCTAATATATGAAGATCACTCTTCACAGAAAGCAGTGAAAGATGAAGACCTTGATTTTCAGTAGATTTTAGTATAGAGGGACAAAAAATTATACACAAAGAAAGAACTAATCAGAAATGAAAGTCCATAATAAACATCAATGTTATCATACAGGCTTTGTTTGAAGGCATTCAAACCTCTTTAAACCTCTTTAGAAACAGCAAGAAATATAATAACTGGGAAGGACTTACTGTGAATATTGAGTTCTAGTGACTTGATAAAGCTCTAAAGTGAACTTAAGTGATAACTTAAAGGGAAACTGAGTCATTCCAGCTTTTAAAAATATTTCTAAAAGAAGTGGGGAGGGGGCAGCTAGGTTGCACAGTGGATAGAGCACCAGCCCTGAAGTCAAGAGGACCTGAGTTTAAATCTGGTCTCAGACACTTAACACTTCTTAGCTGTGTGACCCTGAGCAAGTTACTTAACCCCAATTGCCTCAGCCAAAACAAAACAAAACAAACACACAAAAAGATGCTGCTAAAAGGAGTGGGGAGGTTTTTTTTTTATTTTTCTAAATATTGTTAGGAAGGCAATTTTTATATAGCATAGTGAATTTCAGGGTACTTATAAAAAGGGACAACTTGAATAAGATAATGTTTTTGCTGTCTTTTTTTATCACTAGCCATTCTTTTTCTCTATTTTTAAAAAATCTGATAAACCTCCCTATCTCTAGCATCTTTTGGTCATATTTTCCTAATCTGTTGGATTTGTGATTTTGTTATTGTTTATCCTTCATTTATAAGTTTGCTTTATAAGCTTTTGGTGTGATTACTGGCTTAAGATCTAAGCAAGTCAAGTAAGAAAACCAATTCTATACCTATATTTTAAAAATATACCATATTAGAAATTCATACAAAGATATTATAAGAAATCATTTTATCTCAGACTCAGAATTCACTAGAGAAATGACTCCTCCACTACTTACCACACCAAGACAGCAGACATTTGGAAAAATAGCTCATAATTTCATTGTCTGATACTTCCTTTACCTCCCACTCATAGAAAAGGTCAAATATAATAAAATAGAATTTAATATAGAGTACTACTGCAATAAAAAAAAAAACAGAAAAAGAAAAAAAATTACATTCACAATTACAATAAGGTAGAAACATGCCCAGACAATAAGTAGTTCATTCAAAAGAGAACTGGTATTCTGAGAGTTGTGGTCAAATTGAATTGCATCAGAATAAATTATTACTTATGAAGATTGAGGCAATCTCAGGCTTTACTAAAAATAGCATGATACTCAGGATGAGCAATATAATGGTCCTAATAATATAATTGGTCAGACCACAACTGAAGCATGGGAGTATATGTCAGTGTCTACATTATAAGATATTTACAATCTAAGGCATGGCCAGTGGAAGGCAAGTAGGATGGTTATGTTCTTTGGAGATTATTGGAAACATCTCAAGCTGTTTCTCCTACATAATAGATGGCAATGTGGGAATAACATTTTCACACATTTGTATAATAGCTTCATGAAAGAGTAATTAGTTTATCTTTTATTACATTATAAAATGCACTAAGAAACTTATCCATTTTTTTCCCAAAGAATTAATATAACAGTATAATGTCTTGAATCTTGAATCCCTCAGACATTGTTACTCTGAGAATAATCTAATTCACCCTAAATCACAAAAGCTGGTTAAGGTTATTGAATCCACCATTAACTATTCTCTATTAACAATATTAACATTTCTCTCTGTTTCATCCCTAAATATCGTATCCTATGCATTTCCCATCTGTCTATAATAGCAGTGTGAGGAAACTCACCTGAAAGTGACTGAGGAGGCAGCACAGTACTATGGAAATAGCATTGTTTCTAGAATCACCAGATCAAGGTTCAAGGCTCACCACTAATGCTAAATATCATTGTCACTCTGAGCAAGGACACTGATCTCCTCATACCCTATTGTTCTCATTTATAACATGTATGAGTAGAAGAATTTAGAGTTCTCGACTTCTTTGATCCTTTGGAGTAATGCTCTCTAAGATAGATTCCCAGCTTTGTCAATACCCCTGACCATGGTGCTGACTGCTTCTATTAATAGCTATACTGTCAATGAAAGAACTTGACTCATTAAACTTCATAAGAAAAAAAAAAGTTAAGAATTTTGTAAGAATAAAGGGCCAAAAGTTTGGCTTCATATAGACAGATGAGTAATTTGCTAATTAGTAGAAAGCAGAACAATGATCTTTCCGAAATGATCAGAAAGCTAGGGGCTAAGGAGAGGACAAATGATTTATTTTCCAGATGATAAATATGTATCTAGGGCAGGGCTTCTTAAACATTTTCCACTCACAATCTCTTTTTGCTGGAGAAATTGACGCCAGGTATATAGTTATGCAAAATAGGTATCAAACATTTATTGATAATAAATCATAATTTTGTAACCCCCCACAGTTACATGACCCAATATAGGGTTTCAACTCACAGTTTGAGAAGTTGTTTTTTTTTAGAGGCTCAAATAAATTGACTGGTTCTTAGGGAAAGAATGTGAAATCCTTCTATCCTAATAAGATATAGACACATAAGCCAAGAAATTCAAGATCTGTTAAAAATAAGAAAAGGCCAAAGATTCTAATACTGAAAATACATATTCCATTGCTTTACTTTTATAAAATAAAGATTTCTATACACCAGAGCCGAAATTTATTTATATTACCCATGTTATGTCTATATGAAACAGTGAATAACTATGTGCCTTTCATGAATTTTAGGAGTAAATTAGATGTCAGATTAATTTTCTCGGTAATTTAACAACCTATGTTTGAAATAAAATTTCCTTTATTCACTCTTTCCTTCCTCATGGTCTTCCTGAAAAAGAATTTTGGGAGGAAAGGATAAAAAAAAGAAAATAGCCAGGAAATTTCCGATTAGGAATAAACCTAAGATTATAAGGTAAACCATGGACCTTGCAGCGGAGTAAACCATAGCAAGATATCTTAGCCCAGGACTATCTTGGGTTAAGTTTACTTACATCAGTAATTTCTCAGTTATTTTTCAAAGGCTTAAAATCAAAGAGGAATAAAAACAGCATTATGATTGTAGGTGGGCCATATTTCATTAACCTACCATGATCTACATTTTTACCTTTTGCAGAGATGATTGCTTAGGTATACTATCACTCAAATTCCATTATCTCTGATATCATCATGGAATATATGAGCAAGGCAGGCAGTAGACTTTAATTTAATAAGAGCAAGGGGAAAGGTCTGATTGCTGAACTAATCTCCATACAATGGTAAATGATCAAGAGGAAGGATTCCACAAAGTAGGAAAAATCTTTGAATGGAGTATTTGTTGAATGAAAAGATGAAAAATAGCAATGGATGAGAAGGTATAGAAAAATTGTAATCTGCAAGTATTCACTAGTGACACAATTCAATGAGATGTCATCTTTAAAGATATTTGGAAGGAATAATGGGTGAGTTTGATTGGTTTGCTGCCCCTCTTCCACCCTATTGATTTTATCCATAATTTATACTTGTAACCCCAACACATAATCGAGAATCTGGCACGAGGTAGCTTATTAAATACTTGTTGAATGATTGATTGAAGAGATACTTTATAATATACACAGAAGAAATATTAGTCTGGATATGAATATAGCAGTATTTTATCAAAATAATTATATATGTATGTGGTTTGTGTAAATTTTAAACAGTTAAGTATAAGAACCATAATTCTACATACAAATGAATGTTATTTGGAGATTTGGAAATTATTTAAATAAGAGCTACTAGATATTGTTGGGGGAAATAATTGGGTGGTCAATTCATTTTGGAGAAATAATGAATAAGATTAAGTAAAAAAGAAAATTGAAAGTGAAAGTGCTTATCATGAAACACTGTAACATAGAGATTTCTGGGCTCTGGAAAATATCATAAGAGGATATGTGGAAATCCATCACTATAGTCATTTTAAAATTAGACTGGACAAAATATTCAAAAGAATACTATGAAGAACAGTGCCTGCATTGCCTTAAAGATGACTAAATGACCTTATGGGTCTTTTCCATCTCCAACTTTGATGATTCTATTATCCGGATCTATCTATATGATAACCTGCTTTAAAAAAATGCTGCATTGTATTGCATTATCTACATTCTTTAGTGTGGAAAATAAAAGAACTCTTTTGCTGAAATGTTGATATATGAAGATAGGGTTAATTGTATCTAGGAAAGGTTTGCCCAAATGAAGAAAAAGATTTGGTATCCTAAGAATAATTTTAGAATTATACATGGTAAACCCAAAATCACTCTGCACCAATGATGAAAATATTTTGCTTTAACTATGTAGTAATTATCTAGTATAAACTTTCTTGCTTGTGAATGATTCCTTTTAACAGAATGTGAGAATCAACAATTTTATTGGAATGATTCATAAGCTTAAATAATTATCTACAATCATTGGACTTTACTTATTTTTTTGTTTTTCCCAAACATAGGTCAATAACAACATCTCAACCTGGGAAACATTCAAATTTTTGCTAAATGAAAATATAAGGTATATAGAATTACTTTTGGATGTGATTCTAATAGTCCTGGGATATCTGAAGAACATACTAGTTTAAACATTTTGTCTATTATATTTCTTCATCTTTCCATTGGGAGAAATATAATAATAATTTTCAGATTGGAACAGCTGGCAAGAGTACAGGAAGATAACTAGCTATTCCCAAATGGGTCTCTAAAAGCAGGTATGATTTCAGCTTAATCTTAAAGGTCATCCATCTATAAATAAGTAGCCTAAGACTAGTGTATATAATGGAACTGTCCTTTTTGAGAAATAAATACTAGTTTAATTGGAATCTTGAAAAAAGTAGATTGGGTAATTCTGGAATAAAAAAGCAGGACACATGACTCTGAGGATGTAAACCTGTGCTTCCAATGAGGCTGGATGTGAAAGTATTCCATGAACCTTCATCTAGATTTCTAAATCTTTTATGTATAGTAGGTGTTATAGGATCACTCTCTGGTCCCTTTTTTCTAAGCCAACATTGAAAAAACATGTAAAAACGGTAATATAGGCAATATTATACAATGGAAGAAGTACTGATTTTTTAATCTGGGGATCATTTTGCAGCCATTCAGTATGTGCATGATCTTGGCCAGGTTCTGACATTTGTAAAATGAAAGGTTGAACATGATAGACTCCTGTGACCTTGAAATTCTGTACCTGTGATTGTCTTTATAAAATAACTTCTTTATATACCTTTCTCTAAAACTTAAGCAAAACTTATCAAGTACATCAGTAAGATTAATTCTTGTGCTTTGTTTTTATCATTTCTTAGTGTCTGATAACATAATTAGTTTTCCCTTAATCAATTTGAGTTTTCATGGAATTATTTTCTGAAGTTTATGATTCTTTATTTCCAGCTAGCTGAATGTCTTTTCATAGTTTTCTTGGTTTTCTAAGATTGCTTTTTTTTTTTTCTAATTTTTCCTTAATTTCTCTCATTTGCTTTTTAAAAATTCTTTTTGAGTTCCTCTAAGAACTTTTTTTGGCCTTGTACCATTGACATTTTTCAGTGAAAAATCAATGGCTTTTTTAGATCTTTCTCTGAATGCGAATCCAATTCTTCTCTAACCCTATAGTAACTCTCTTTGTTCAGATTCTTTCTCCTTTGCTTACTTTATTATTACAATCATGTTTTATTCCTAAGATATGGAAAATGATGCCCCAAGTCTGAGGTCCTTCTTACTGTTGCATTCCCAGTTCTGTCCTGGACCTAGGCCTAAGCCATGGCTAAGGCCCCCTGCCATGGTGTCCCTCAAATGTTCTTGCTCTTTGTGGTGTCTCTGACAGCTGAAGATTCCATGTCCTCTCTGCCCTGGAATTGAAATCAGGGACTGTGCTCTCCTGCAAGCGCCTATAGTCAGCGGGGTCTCTGCCCTCTTACTACCACATTTACCAGGCTTGTGCTAGCTCCTTTTCCCCTAAAGGCACAGCCTGGGGTCATATTTAGGCAGCACAGCTCTGCTTGGTGTCCCTGGACAATGGAAGGTCCTTCAACTGTCTACTCAGCCAGCTTATATTGTCCATGTGATGAAGGTTCCTGAGGCTAAGGCTGTCTCTCACCCACCTGCTCCCAGGGCTGGTTGTTTGTTGATTTTGAAAAGTAGGCCTGTAAGTGTTTGTGCTTCACTCAGGCCAAATCTCTACCTCTGGAGGTCCAGTCTTTCTTGGGATTGTCTCAAACTGTCTTGCTAGGACAACTCTCTCACCCCCACTTTTGTTTATTTCTTCTGCTCTATTCACTTTGAGGAAATGTTCTGTCATTTTTTTGTGGAAGAAATGGATGTTTTCTGATCTAATCCACCAACTCCCAGAATCCTTTTCAGCCAAAATTGTATATATACATATACATATAAAATGCATATATACATACATATATATATAAACATACACATATAAAATATTGTTTGTTTCATGTGGTTTAATGTTATTTTTCCTTTGCTTAAATTATAATATTACTTCAGAACATTAGAGTATAACTACTGCCCTCCAGAAAGCAGTAGATTATTGTATTATGAAGTTGGGAAAGTAGAGGAATGACTTATCTCTACATTTGTTTTCTATTTACATTATTTTAACATATGTGTTATATGTATGTTTGCATATGTTTGTATGCAAATGATTTAAAGTACATTAGACTATTTTAGTTTGCTTTGAATTCATTGATACATAAGAATTTCCTATAGTAAGAGAAATAGTTTATAGCTCATTGAGTCACATAACTTATGGGATAGTATGAAAATAGGTTTTTTTTCCCCTAAATATATTTACTATCATTGGAATTACTGCTTTTAAAACAATATTTCCTGTTATAAATAAAAATTTAAAAAAGTAAGAGACTCTAAAAAAAGAGTCTCAATGATAGGAATAAAACTCCATGTAGGGAAGAGAAGCAGTATGTATATACAATAAACAATAATGAACTTCCTCTGGAAAATGTATACATTATATGCACAAACTGATAGAAATTGGGACTGAACTTCTGACTTCGTTAGCACAAAGAAATCCCAGCTAAGAAAACTCTATAACAACTAATACCAGTCAACCTTTCTGATTCAGCTTAAGGAGCTTGGAAATTAACTAGAGCCCCTAAAGTTGCCTTGCCTGGATCACACAACCAGTTGGCTCTGAAAGTAGGACATGAATCCAGGTATTTCTGACTTTTTTTTAATGATCTAAGTCATCTCTGAGATCCCTTTGAGCTCTTAACCTATGATTCCTTTAGCTATCTGGGGACAATTATTCTGTAACTTCAAAGCCTTCTGCTGATTTATCTGGATCCTGATCCCTTATCTGTCCTCACCCGGTTTTCCTTCAATGCACAAGAAGACCTAGTTTCTTTGTAGCCCCACCCACAGGATCTTGTAGCCACAAAGCCTCTTCAGTAGAGGCCAGCCTTCTGCCTCAAGTCATCTGGAAGCTCTCTTTATCTCTGTCTCTGTCTCTCTGTTTCTCTTTCCCTCCCCCCCCCCCCCCCCCCTTCCCTCTCTCTGTCTCTATCTCTGTCTCTCTCTCTCCGTCTGTCTCTCTGTGTCTTTATCTCTCTCTCTCC
Organism: Myrmecobius fasciatus; assembly: GCA_023553655.1. NCBI lineage: Eukaryota > Metazoa > Chordata > Mammalia > Dasyuromorphia > Myrmecobiidae > Myrmecobius > Myrmecobius fasciatus. Next base: position 313,910 of record JAJPUD010001094.1, read on the forward strand.
ACGTCTCTTTCTCCTTCTTTGTCTCTCTCCACATCTTTCTCTCCATCTTTGTCTCTCCGTCCTTATCTCTCTCCCCTTCTTCTATCTCTGTCTTTCTCTCCACATCTCTCTCTCCATCTTTGTCTCTCCCTATCTCTGTCTTTCTCTGTGTGTGTGTCTCTCTGCATCTCTCTCTCTCTGTGTCTCTCTCTCCATTTCTGTCTCTCCCCCCTCCATCTGTCTCTCTCTGTCTCTGTGTCTTTCTCTCTCCGTCTCTGTCTCTGTCTCTCCCCCACTCCTGTCTCTATCTCTGTCTCTCTCTCCATCTCTGTCTCTCTGTGTCTTTATCTGTATCTCTCTTTGTGTCTCTCTCTGTCACTCTGTCTCTGTCTCTTTGCATCTCTGTGTCTCCCTCTGTGTCTTTCTCTCTCCCTTTCTCTCTCCATCTCTGTCTCTTTATCTCTGTGTGTCTCTCTCTGTCTCTCCCCCCTCTCTTTGTATCTCTGCATCTCTCTCTGCATCTTTCTCTGTGTGTCTCTGTCTCTCTCCATCTCTGCCTGTCTCTCCCCACACTCTATCTCTTTCTAACTCTGCCTCTCTGTCTCTCCCCCTTGCCCTGTCTATTTCTGTATCTCTTTCTCTCTCTGTCTCTCTGTCTCTGTATCTCTGTGTGTCTCTGTCTCTCTGTCACTCTCTGTCTCTCCCCCCTCTATGTCTCTCTCTGGGTATCTCTCTCCCTTCTCTGTCTCTGTCTCTTCCCTCCCCCCCCAATCTCTTTCCATCTCTGTCTCTCTGTCTCTGTCTCTGTCTCTCTCTCTGGGTAAAGAAGCCACGCTATTTCCAAGTTTAAGGAGACAATGTAGAACTGTTCTTTGTGTCACTTCTTAGGACAGCCAACATCACCCTACAGTATTCTTTTTCATGTCACAACTGCTCTCTCACCCCATACATGGATGTTTGCTTGTTGTCTGAGACTATCTTTTTCTACTAAGAAAGCAGTAATCTTGGAATTTCTACTAAATGCTCTGATCCATATTAATTGTGTAAACCAGTAGAAGTCAAAGCTGGTGGTACATTAGAATGGAAAGTGAGCCTGGAATCAGGAAGATGTAATTACCAGTCCAACCTCAAATACTTACTAGCTCTCTGACTCAGGACAATTCATTTAACTCCTATTAGTCCCAGTTTCTTCAACTGTAAAATTGAGGATAATAATAGCACCTACCTCACATTTTTTGGGATCATCAAATACCATAACATTTGTTTTAAAAAAAAAAGTTTAGCACAGTTAGCACATATTAAATACACAAATGCTTATTCACTCTCTATGTACAACTCTTAATGAGTTACTGAAGTGCTATTAATCAAGATGGAGGGAACTCTCTATGCAACTGAAATCACAGGCCAAAGCCCCTAAACTAACTTTCCTAAACTAACTCCCAATTAAAACCAGCAATGTCTAGCAAAATAACTTAGAAACAGAAGAAACCTCATGTGTGTTGAATAGAAAGCTGAATAATACATTAAATATTTTTAAACTAGGACAGAGATCTAGAGGCCACAGGTAGCAGGTATAAATATGACTAGAAAAATCCACACCTACAAGAAAGAGTTATTTTTACTTTTGTGGAGAGAAGAAAAATGACCAGGTCTGAATAATTGTTTATTCACCCTCTTATCTTCAAGAAGATAATTGTATTTGAATTATACCTGTAATACATTAGATACTTGCATTCTAGTGGCTAGATGCTCTTTTAGGATTCAAGATAAAAGTGCTCCTGTTGGTTCCTCTAAGTGAGAAGTAGCTTCCTTCTAGATAAAGGTGTTAATAGTTTAACTTTGACCAGCTTAGCTCCTTTTCCATCAAATACTTATACAAAAATATAATCTTTTAGCAAACATTTATCAAAGTAAACCATAAAACAGAAATTGAAGGGAAGCACACATATTATAGTTTAAATGATAAATTACACAAGAGGAAATGGTCAGTGTAATTTGGGAATGTGATGAAATCTCATGTGAACCAAAGAGACAATATTACTCAATAATTCCATACTTAGCAGTTTCTAGAGTTTAGATTGTTATTCAGAACCACCTTTGAGTGTTGCCTTTTTGGCCATCTACCCTCATGTGTATAGTTCTGAAAGACTGCTAGTCAGCCAATTCAAAAGTCCATATTCTCTCTGTCTCTACCAGTTTCTTCAACTATAAAACTGAAGATAATAACAGCACCTAGCTCACATTTTGTTGGGAGCATCAGATACCATAACATATATTTTTAAAAAATGTGTCTCTCTCTGTTCCCCTTCCTGTTTTTTTTTTCTTTCTTTCTTTCTTTTTTTCCCTCCTAAACCACATTTCTTTCTATATAAACACCAGGTAGATGGACAATCAAGAGATGACTGAGTGTCCATGAACACAGTAATGAATATAATTAGTTGCACTGCTTTAGGATAAAGGTTTTGTTTTAGATTACAGCTGGCTTTCAAGGATTTAAGACATAGATTTTTTTTTTTTAAAGTTAAGACAGAAGTTCATTACAGGTAAAAGGAAATAGCCTAAACCAAGACAAAGAGGTAGGAGTAAGAATGAGAAAAGTGAATATATTGGGCATAATTTCTTTCACAAAATAGACAAGTGAAGGCTATACTATAGGGAACAAATGAGAAAGGAAAATGAAACAGCAATTTAAATGCTTCATTTCAATTGCTTGGATGGCAGTAATTCTACGGGAAAAATAGTCAATTTCTACTAAATGAGTTACTATAACCCATTTAGAATCTTGAGAATTGAACAAGCTACATCAATATTAGAAAATATTAATTTAGGAAGAAATTTTATATTTACCCTTGTCATTTAATCTATAAACATAAAAAACTTCTGAAGTATTTTATCTGAACTTTTTGTTGCCTTCTTATGCTTCTCCCACTCATATAAAAAATCAAAGAAAATTATTTACTTAATCAAAATCCATAAACTTAGTTGAAATCTCCAAAAATATCTTTTCTTTATACAGCCCCTGTGTCAGTTTGCTAGACCCTCCCATTCATCTATTTAATTTTTTAATCTATTCAATGTCTGTGAGGTAAGCAAAGCTTATGGATCAAGAAGCTGGAATAATGGAAGGTAAGTGGGTAATGTTAACATTAAATATTGAGGCAAGTAAATACCAGGCACATTCCTGCTCTTTCCTAACGTGAGAATTTCCTTCAGGGTGCATACTTTCAAGAGTCATATCTTTATAGGTGTTCCAAGTGAAATTGTACAGCATAGAAAACAATAGCAGATACTTAATAGATGACTGTTAATTATTTTATAGCATTTTACATATAAAGCAAAAGTAAAGTCAATTTGTGTCCCTATCTCTGGTGAAATTTTCCAGAGCATTCTATAAACAAAATATTTAGCTCCTGTTAGGGCTCTTTCTCATTAGCACAGTGTGAAGAGCTTGCTTGCTTTTGAACTGCCTAAAATTAAAGCAATTAATTATATTACAGGGCTGGAATGATTTTGTCATCATTGACTGCTTTGAAGGGGGATATTAAAAATGTGAGAACTTCAGCAACATGGCAGTTTTTAATTCTCACTTCAGCCACCTACTGTGTTTCCTCAAAGCTGAGACAGAGCTTCTTGAACAATACTTTGACTTACTTTTTTTCCCCTTTACTTAGTGAAGCGGATGACAGGAAAGTTTTAGTAGAGAGTCCCGAAGATTTATGGAAGATGAATACAAGCGAGAATCACCTGTTCTCTTAGTCATCCCAGTTAGACAAGAGAAATCTATGGTCCACAAAGAATTAATGAAAAGTTTATATAATTTCACACTTTAGCTGTTCACATCTTATATTTACTTTTTTTTTTAATTCACATTTTGTATTTTTCGGGAAAGTGCTGGGAAGCATAGGCGGTATTCTTTCTGCTTGGAGTGTGTCTAAAATAGAATATTAATGTAGCTTTGATTACTAAGTTTTAATCAGGTAAACATGTACTTCTATCATCATTCCTGAACAGGATGCTTATGGAATTAGCTATGCATGCCATGCTTTAAAAAAGTCAGACTTTATTTTACCCAATAGATATTTTCATTTTTGAACATTTAAGCCATTCTTTTTTTTTTTTTTTTAACATCGGTAGAAATTGTTGGCAGACATTTGAAAATTTAACCTTTAAATCTAAAAAAGGTGAGATTTAAAGCATTCTTCACTTGAAAGTTTTCAATAAATACTCTCTAGTACAAAGATGTGCTTAAAAAAAAAAAAAAGCCTTCAGCAATTCTCTTTTTTCTACAGAGAGGATGAAGAAAATTCTACCTAACACTCCAGGCAATTATACTCATTCCTTATCTTTCTCCTGCAAAGGCCTCCTGACAGATTTCATGAACCTGTGACTCTTATCATCTTTTTAAGTCTGTGTTCCTAAATGCAGTGACAGACACTTCTAGTGGACAAGGATCTATGTCAAAGACAGAAGTCATTAAAGTTGTTATCTCTTGACAAAAGGTACCTTATTTGATTTCAAATGATAGGAACAAAGTTTAATTGTTTTACTATAGGCTTGACTTAATTCTTTATATGATTGTAATTGTATCCAAGTTCTTCCAACTGCATCTATAAGCAAGATGGTTCAAAAACTTGGATTCAGATGGCCTTCCTCTGTCTCATTTGATCCAAGCACATACAAGTATCCCTGCAGGAATATACTGATTTGTTAAAAGCACGTATTAACCTTATCTATTTTGTATTATATTTTTTTGTCTGTGAATATTTTCCAATTATATATTAATCTGGTTTAGCTCCACTGAGGAGTACTGTACATATCTGATACTTCTCACTAAAGTAATATTAGTGGGGCATCTTGATGGTATGTTCTTAAATTGTTCAATTAGAACA
>JAJPUD010001094.1:319177-330725 GCA_023553655.1 Myrmecobius fasciatus
ACATTCCTCAGTGCTGGTCTCAATGTTCTAATTGAACAATTTAAGAATCGACAGTCAAATTGATCAGATGTTAGGATATATTATATGCCTGTTTGAGGAGGTAGGATATAAGAAAGACAAAAAAAATGGAGGATGGTTCAGCTTGTTTTTGGAATAAGATATTGCGAGTATATAAGATAAATTTCATAATGGGATGAGTCTATTATTTATTCAATTATTTGGTCTGGTTGGGTGGAGTTAAGGGGAATCATTAGAAATAAATTCATATTTTATCTGAAACATAGGGTACTTTAGACAAAAGGAAACTATCAAAGTACTTGAAGATAAATTTAATAGATTATAATAATCTGAAAGCATTCAAAACAGGAAGCAATTTCTGGAATATAAAGTCACTTGAAATTTCCTTTCTTAGATTTAAAGTCTTAAAATAATAAAAATGAAACATTCTTCAATATGAGTAATCTATAATCTATAATAACCTATAGTTAGTACACAGTTTTGGGTTTACTGCTCAGGCCCACTAGCTTTTGCTAGTTGAATACACCAAAATAGTACCACTACTTCATAGGGTTTGAAAGGTAACTTTGTCAATGGATATTCTTCTAACATTATAGCTCATTAATCTTAACTGATGTGCTTCCCCTTCACAGTCATCCAATAAACTCAATTAGTTCTTTAGCAAAGATATTTAATCATATATCATAGCAAAAATGATAATCAAGGTTTGAGTAATCCAAGTCACATACTCCAAACACCTTATTTTAATATAGTTCATCTTCCATTATAATATTCATTCTCCTATTGACCAGAGACCAGCCTACTCTTTGAAGGCTGTATAAACATTGAGCCCACCACCATTAAGGGTCTTTGGTCTAAGAGAGAGATGGTATAATGACCATTCTTTTATTAATATTGTTACCCAGAAATTATTTCTCTTATAACTTTTTAATTGTCAGACACCCATAAGGAACACATTAAATCTAAGACAACTAACAGCTCTGGAATTCACAGGACTTCAGTATTTCATTTTTTTCTAATCTTAAATAATTCTCATGAAATTCACCATGTACAGTGACAGTTGGTGAATGCAGCACTTACTAGAGGGAATTGTATAACAGATTGCCATTTGTCAATGAAATCACAGTTTCTAGTAATTTCCAATGGATATTTACTCTGCCACTTTTTAATCTTTCAAAGCTACTTAAACCACTAAAAAGTTAGTTGACTTGTTCAGCATCATATAGTCAAGATACAAAAGCATCATTTGATGTAATTCAAACTCAAGTCTTCCTGACTCTACTACCAGATTTTTTTCTCTGTTATTATAGCTCTCTGTTTGGGTGTCTCTATTTTGTAGTTGTTGCTGATTTGGGGTTTTTTGGTTTATTTTCTATGTGTGTCTGTTCCTACTTTTTTGAATCCTCCTTTATCCCTCCATATATTTTATTTACTGAACTTTTTAAAGAGATCAAAGAAAAAGAAAAAAAATAAAATTTTCACTTTTCTGAGTTTCAATTCCTGACCCATAATATTTTGCTAATTTTTAAATAATGATTCCCTCAGGGATTAGATAAGAATCAAATAACAAATAATTAAAGCATTTGCTAAAATCTGTAACAATATATTATGCTATAAAATGTGTTTTTATTATTTTTATTTGGTAGGGATAAAATCATTTGTGTTTATGGTAACCCTTACTTTTTTTTATCGTTGGCATGCTTCCCTGTTTCTTTTTGTCAAGTCTTATTGTTTTAGAATCCATTGTCACTCTTGAAAACTGCCAATCTTAACAAATTGACCTCTTAATAATACTAATAGCAATAATAATAATTGAAGGTGTCCCTTCCAATTCAAGAAATGAACTTTTCTTAGTTTTAAGTATATATTTAATATAAGCTAAATGATTGATGATCACTGTGCAATGACAATCACATACATTTTTTCCAATTATTACCTAATTGATAAATATACCCTCAATTTCCAGTTCTTTGCAATCACACACACACACACACAGTCACTATAAATATTTTTGTGTAAATAGGTCTTGTTCTTTTTCTTTTTCTAGATCTTTTTGTAAAGCTACCAGTGGTATTACTGAGTCAAAAGACAGGCACTTTGGGCATAGTTCCAAATTATTCTCCAGAATGGTTGAACCAGTTCAAAATTCCACAAAAAGTGCATTAATGTCCAAATTTTTCCACATCACCTCCAGTGTTTATGTTTTCCTTCATGGTAGCCAATGTGATAATTTGCATTTCTCTGATCAATAGTATTTAGAGCATTTTCTTCAAATGGACATAGTATTTCATTTTATTTTTATTTTTTCTACATTTTGTTTATACACACATATATCATTTTATTTTTATTTTTCTACATTTTGTTCATACACACATTTATGTATGTATGTATATATATCTACATCTACATATTTATATCTATGTGATTTTTCCAGTTAAGTGTAAAACTTTTTTTTAATTTAAAAAATAAACACAAATCTTTGAATTCCAAATTGTTTTTATTTCTCCTTCTCCCCCACCACTGAGAAGGTACATGTGAAGTTATACAAAGCATATCCATAAAAGTCATGTGCAAAAGAAAACACAGACCTTTACCTCCCCCCCAAAAAAAACCCTTAAGAAAAATAAAAGTTTAAAAAAGTATGCTTCAATCTGTGTTCACACAAGCACAATTTCTTCTCTGAATTTGGATAGCATTTTTTATAAGTCCTTCAGAGTAGTCTTGGATTATTGTACTGCTGAGAATAGCAAAGTCATTCACATAACATTGCTATTACTTTGTACATAATACATACCATTTTGTATGAGCTCATGGAGGACTTTCCAGATTTTTCAGAGAGCATTTTTAAATGGCTTTTGAGTGTCCCCCTTATCATTTATCAATTGGGAAATGGCTTTTATTTTTTATAAATTTAGCCCTGTTCCTATATATTTGAAAAATGAAAGACCAAATGTTCTGATTTAGTAAAGTCAAATGAATGAGAAACTTTTACTAGTTTTTTAGGTATAAAAGTGAGTAATTTATGACTGTAGCTGTAATAAACAAATTTTAAAACAATCATTTTTCATAGTTTATATTTCCTCCCCAAAGAATATTGATTGCCCTTCATGGAACCATAAAACAGTGTAACTGAAGTATATCTTTTGATTATGAAATATGATCTACTTTTATTTTTTCATCCTTCCTTCCTTCCTTCCTTCCTCCTTTCTCCTTTCTTTCCCTCTTTCCTTTCTAAATGTGTTTTTCTTTCTTCTTTTCCCTTTTTCTTTCTTTCTCTTCCTTCTTTTCTTCCTTCTTTTTTTTTTCTTTTTTTTAGCATTTGGGGTTGTCACTTGTCTGAGGCCAGGTTTGAACTTAAGTTCTCCTGACGCCAGAGCCAGTGTTTTAATCCCTAAATTGCTTAGTTGTCCTTATCTACTTATTTTTATAGATTAGGAAATTGTTCTCTTCAGGGGGAAATGATTTATATAAGATCCAAAGTATGTGAACTGCTCTACATCAACAGTTTCTTATCTTATCCAATAAAGTTCTCAGTGAATCTATGAAAAGGAGCATTTTTTAAATACCTGAAATCACAAATATTGGTTCCAGTCCCTTTATTTGTTGCCGATTCCTTCTACAACTACATGTGTGTGAAGTTGTTTGGGTTTGTTTGTTTGTTTGAATTTTTCATAACTATTACTTTATTTTGGAATAACCTTTTCTAATATGACTTGAGGGCGGCTAGTGTCGCAGTGTACCAGCCCTGAAGTCAGGAGGACCTGAGTCAAAATCTGGTCTCAGACATTTAACACTTCCTGGCTGTGTGACCCTGGGCAAATCACTTAACCCCAATTGCTCAGCCAAAAAAAAAAAAAAGAAGAAGAAGAAGAAGAAGAAGTGAAGGACTTAACATGACTTGACCTGGCACCATTAAGAAAATTTATTTTTCTACTCTTTTTTTCTTTGCTTTTTGCTGAGGCAATTGGGGTTAAGTGACTTGCCCAGGGTCACACATCTAGGGAATATTAAGTATCTGAGACCAGATTTGAACTCAGGTCCTCCTGACTTCAGGGCTGGTACTCTATCCACTGCACCACCTAGCTGCCCCTCTCTTTCATTGTTCTTTGATTTATACGTATCCTCAAAATTACAAACTTTATCTTCAGATGAAAGGTTTCTGAAATATATATATATATATATATTAATTGATAATAAATAATTATAAGATTTTTTCAACCAAAAGTTCAATCTATTTACCTATTACCAGCTATTTTAGGTAGGGGGTAGCTGAGTAGTGCCGTGCTTCCACCAGAAGAGCAGAGAGCTAAAAGGAAGAAAGGCAAATTATTGAAGTATTTTTTGATGGGAATTTAGGTTAGACTTTCAGAAAGGACTGAAGTGGAACGAAACAAACTCAAAAAAACACATCTGATAAGCTGAGCCAATCACATAAATTTTGAAACTAAATTTTATAAACTGGGTTGTTTCTATACTTTTATGATTTTTAAAATTTTATTCCAAACTTAAGAAATAAAACAAGCATTTCTATAACATAGTAGGAAAAAAAAAGATTACACATAAAATTGCAAAATTGTTCCTTTTAAATTTGTTATCATGTCACTTTCTCTAGTTTTTCTTCCTTTCCCCTGTCCTAGACATGGCTACAATTAGACACAAATGAGTGTGTGTGTGTGTATGTGTGTATGTGTGTGTGTGTGTGTAAAAACCATTCTATGCATACTTCTATTTATCAGTTTTTCTCAGGATGCTGGCAGTCTTCCTTTATAGTAAATTTAGGTCTTTACAATTGTCAAAATGATTCATTTGGTCAAAGTTGTTCTTAAAACAATAATGCCTTTATCATATACAATGTTCCCTTAATTCTGTTCATTTCACTCTTCATTATTTAATGCAATGATATCCATTCTTTTTAAAGATCATCAAGGTCATTATTTCTTATACCACAGTAGTATTTAATCACAATTATATATCACAATTTGTTCAGCCATTCCCCAATAGATGAGCATCCCCACAATTTCCATTACTTTTTTGGCATTTTTTTTTCTGATCCAAAACAAAGTTACATTTTACAATATATATGTTCTTTTTTTTTATTCTAATAATCTTGGGAAACAGACTGAGTAACGGTATTACTGTGTCAAAGGGTATAGGCAGTTTAATAACTCTTTGGGCATAATTCCAGATTGCTCTCCACAATGATTGGATCACTTCACCAGTTCCACTAAAAGTGAATTAGTTTCCCAATTTTTCCACATCACCTCCAGCATTTGTCACTTTCCCTTTCAATCATTTTACCAATCTGATAGGTGTAAAATGATATCTCAAGGTTTATTTAATTTTCATTTGTCTAATCAATAATGATTTAGAATATTTTTTAATGACTATAAATTGTTTTGATTTTGTCATTGGAAAACTGCCTGTTCATATCCTTTGACCATTTATCAATTGAAGAATGACTTTTTTTCTTATAGATTTTTACCAAGTTCTTTATATATTTGAAATATGAGATCTTTATGTGGGAATTTGTCTTTAGTTTACCCCATTTTTTTCTTTCCTTCTGATCTTGGCTGTATGTGTTTTATTTACATAAAACCTTTTAAATTTAATGTAATTGAAATTATTCATTTTATAACATATAGTTCCCTATCTCATATTTACCCACAAATTGTTTTCCTATCCATGAGAAAAATACTCATTTTAAATTGTATTAAAATACAGAAATATTTATAGTATTTCTTTTGTAGTGAACAAGGAACTAGAAATGAAAGTTATATTCATCAATTGGGGGAAAAGTTTTTAAAATTAAGTCATGTGAATTTAATGTTAGACAATTATGCAGTAAGAAAAGATGTCCATATATGTTTTTATTAACTCATATATATTAGTTATATGTATTTTGTTTTTTGGCATTTTATTTTTAATAGAACATAAAAATAGATATTTGTTAATTAAAAAAGAAAATCAAAATCATCATTGATTAGCAACTTATATTACAAAGGACCATCTATACTTTATACACTTTATACAAACAAAAGTTCTTTAATTCTACTTCCATTTGAAACAACTTGTATATTTTGAGTTATTTCATCAATGTGACTATCCTGTTGTATGTTAGAAACTCTCATACACTTCTCTTACTATGCAATTCTTGTTTTTTTTTCCTCTGAACTATGCCCCCCCCATTAAAGTTCTACCTAATGAATTGAAGGTCCTGCTCTTAAAGTAGAAAAGATGCAATGGACCCCTGAGCATGCCAAGAGTTGATACTTTTCTAAGATTCTTTTTCATCTAAAATTAACACATATTTTTACCCAGAGAGGGAAATAAATACTTAACTTATTCATTGTATAAACACACTAATTCACATTTATGGGTGTAGATGTGTGTACATGTATAAATATGTATATGTGTGTGTATATCTCTTTGTATACATTTATGTATATATATGGAAACATATACACATAAAACAGACATAAATTTTTTGCAAAGTAGAAGGAATATGAGCATAATTTGGTTCTATTCAAAACTTTCATCATTTTGCATATTTTTGTACTATTTAGCTTCTTTCTATTTTTAAAAGATGATATGGTTTAGAGTTACTCCAAGAATGTCATTTATTAATATGGGAATGTCATTTGGTTTCATAAAATAAATAATTCTACTTCCTGGAGGGGTCATTGGTACAAGAAAATATTCAGAGATATAACCATGAGAGATGAGAAATGACGATAAATTATTATTATTAACAATGATGTTGTGTAATAGAAATTTCAAAAAATTGTTAAAGGGTCTACAGGATATAAAATCATTTTCTCCCAGAATTTTATAATTGAACTGTTGGTTTATTTCAATTTCTTATTGTTTCGATTCTATCAGACCCTTTTCTCACATTACTCAATTCTTTTTTCCCTCTTTTCCCCTGCCTTTCCTTCTTCTTACTAATTTCAAGAAAATATTTTCTTTTCTACATTTTATGCAAAATTTGTATTTTTTTCATGATGAAATATAAAGCAAAGTTTAGCTCTTTATTTATAATTTCCCCCAAAACTTTGTTTCCTCATAAAAGATAAATGCTTCTTTATAAATATAACAAAAACTCAAAATATTTTTCTATTACTTAATATATTGAATATATACTTCCAACTTCCAACTCTACAGAACTTTCAAGAAATTTTTACTCTGTAATTTGTCTGGAAGCTTTTTCTTTCTTTCTTTTTTTTTTTATTATTATTAAATGTGAACTTTCCCCTTTCAGCCAGATGTATCTGCCATCACCTTAGCACAGCTAGAATGCCTTTCTTTTTCCACACATTTGATCCATGCCCACAATCTCTTATGAGATCTTAATTAAAATAGCTCTCCTTCAAGAAACCTTCCCTGACTTCGTCCTAGTATACATGGGCTGTATAATCATTTCACATCAGTATAATATGTATACATCTATACGGTTTCGTTATGCTATCCTTCACATATTCATATTCTTTGTATAATGATTTTCTGCTTATTTATATGCATGCTTGTTTTGTCATTGCAACTAGACTATAAACTAGTCAATAACAGAAATTGCATCTGTTGTTTAATTCTGTTCCTCAAACATGAATACATAGAGGATATCTGAAACTCAACAAAAGTTGTAGCATGAATAACACAAACATGATGACCTGTACATTAAGCCAGTGTTTCCTAGTAGATAGAAGCCAAAAAAGATGGCAGACTAGCAGAAAGCAGTACAGCCCATCTCTCCACAACTACTCAAAAACCTAGAAAAATCTCCAGGCCAATTTGCATTTGAGATTACCTGGGACTGGGGACCCACAGTGTATCACTCTCTCTAGTCCCACTAGATAAGCAAAGGGAGATAGTTAGAGGTACAGACATTAGGGATTATCATACTCAAGAAGCCTTCCAAAATAAGCAGTAAACTGAAGTAGACCCTGCTGTGTTGTTCTAGGGCAAGAACCAATGTTCTCAGCAGGAACTCCAGCTGGGACAGACCTGATCCTGTTCAAGAAACAACAATAGATTAGATTTAGTTCCATGTCAAGTCTGAGACCTGAAGTCATCTTTTACAGCTTCAGCCAGATTCAAGGTATCTAGAAGTCACACAGAGCCAAATTGGGGTTAAACACTTGCAAATTTCATACAAGAAGGAAAATGATCAGCCTTTAACCTGGATCAGTCATTTGGAGAGTTTGAAGGTCATCAGATTACGCTGACCCTGAGATTGCTAAAGAATACAAAATTAATACTATTTTAAATTCATAAATCTGTGATGTTTATATTTAATAAATTTTTATTCACTAAAATTATGATAAAGATGATAAGTTGTAAAATATGGGACAGAAAGGGAAAGAGAAAACAAAAAAACACTCCTAGTCTGTGTGTCTCAATATAGATGTGTTCTATGATTCTATACAATAAATCAAATCTATGTACTACATTAAATGTATACTTGTAAGAATTAAAAGAGTAGTCTAGGCATGGGAGAAGTTTCAGATAAAACAACCTTTATGTGTCAATAATTCCTGGAATGAATTTCAAATAAAGATAGTACAATTAGATGTACACAATCAGTCTCTGTTATATGTGTCTGATATTTTAAGAATATTTGATTCAAAATCAATAAATAGAAAGGAAAATAAATATTCAACTTTAGGTTACATGAAAATTTTATATATGTTTATATAATTTTTCTGGATGAACCATAAATATATTCAGGTCTTAATTTAAAATTATAAGCAGTAGTACTATTTAGATCTTTTTCTCTTGAATATTAATATTTACAAAATCGATCATAAAATGCTAGTATTATAGTCAATAACACTTGAAATTAATGGAACATATATATTGCATTAGAAGATAAGAAATTATTCATGTCAGCAAAGCATTCAAGGTGCTGCCATTAATAATAGAATTTAAGACATTATAAAGGTAACAAAAGGCATAGTGTTTGAAATTTTCATTTTCTCAATGAAAAGATAGAGGCCTCAAAAATTCAAATGGCTTGTCTAAGATCTCACAACTAATTAGAGATTGGGATAGAAACTAGAATGTGGGTCTCATTCTTAATCCAAACACTTTCAATTACACTTTACTGCTTTCAGGACAAGAAATTATCATTACTCCAATGTAGGAAAAATTTACTAAAGAGGGTAATAGTGTCCAGACAAAAGTAAGGCAATTTTCTCAATATGACAGCTTAACTAGACAGTGCAATACACTAAAGCCTTACAAATTCATTTTATTCTTTTGTTAATTGATATGTGTGGATTGTTAAGGCTTTTATATAAACGTAATTACTTTTTTTAAACCTACATTGATTTAAAGCTTAAGGCTGATGATAATTAAATTAAAGAACATAAGTGACATAAATGCCTTTCCTTTTTTTTTTTGGATTGATTAACATGTGTGTATACATTTATATATTTAAATTTTCTTTTTTTAAAAAAATATTTCCCAAATACATGTAAAAAGCTTAACATTCCATTTCCCCCCCAAAATTTTGAATTTCAAATTAGTCACTGCAATGATCTTTGAGCCCAAGAATATAAAATCTGACAGTGTATTTCTTCTCCTTACATTTGTCAGAAAGTGATGGAACTAATGATTAAGATTTTAGGTTTTTTGATGTTAAGCTTCAAGTGAGCTTTTCCTCTCTTTTACCCTCATATCAAGATGTTCTTAATATTTCTTCATTTTCTTCCTTCAGAGTGGTATCATCTACATATTTGAAATTACTGACATTTCTCCCAGCAACCTTAATTAAATTATTGTTTTATAAAAATGCTGAACAAGTTGATTATAGAAAGGTCTGGAAATATTTACATGAATGGATGCTGAGTGAAACAAGCAGAACCAGGAATACATTGTGCACAATAACAGTCAGAATATGCTATGATCAACTATGAAAGGCTTGGTTCTTCTCAATAGTTCAGTATTCCAAAGTAATCCCAATAGATTTTGGACAGAAAATACCATCTGCATCCAGAAAAAGATCTAAGGAGACTCAATGTAAACCAACATATGCTATGTTCACTTCTTTTTTCTGTTTTTTTATTTTTTTATCGATCCCATATTTTTCCCCATTTGATTTGATTTTTCTCTCCCAACGTGATTCACAAAGCAATATGTTATTAAAAATAAATACTGCAATTGAAAAAAACCCAACAATTCCAGCTTTTGATTCATCCAGCATGGCATTTCACTTAAGGTATTCTGCATATACGTTAAATTTTTAAAAGTGACAATATTGGGCTTTTCACATTCATTTTCTAATCTTTAACATTCCATATTTGGTTTGAACTGTTGCTTCTTGTCCCTTATATAGATTCTTCATAAGACAAGTGAGATGTTTTGGTATTCCCTACTCTTTGAGAACTTGCCATATTTTATTGTGATCCACAGTCAAAAACTATAGCACAATCAAGTAAACAGAAGCAGATTTTTTTTTCTTTTCTGGAACTCCCTTGGTTTTTCCACAATGTAGCTAATGTTGGCAATTTGAACTTTACCTCTTCTGCCCCTTTGAAGACCATGCTGCTCTTCTGCTAATTCTCAGTTCATAAGCTGCTAAAGCCAAGCTTGCAGAAGCTTAAACCTAACTTTGCTGGCATGTAAAATGAATGCAATTGTTTGGTAATTTGAACATTCCTTGACATAGCCATATTAGCCAAGTTGTGAAAGAAAATAAATATACATAAAAACAAGAAGATAAGAAAGTTTTAAAAGTATGCTACAATCAGATAACAAAGTTCATTGTTGTTTTTTTTCCCTCTGGAGAAGAGCTATTTACATCATTGGTGCTTTCTAACTGTCTTGCATCGCTGTCTGGATGAGAGTAGCTAAGTCTTTCATAGTCAATACAATAGTGCTCTTACAATGACCAATGCTGTCCTGGTTCTGCTCACTTCACCTTGCATCAGTTCATATACCTGTTCCCAGATTTTTCTGAAATCATCTTGCTCATCTTTTCTTATAGCATAATAAATATGCCATCACAAGCATATGCTATAACTTAATCAGCCATTCCCCAAATAAATGGGCATTCTCTCAATTATCATTTCTTGCCACTAAAAAAAAAAGAAAGCTGCTATAAATATCTTTATACAACAAATAGATTATGTTCCCTTTTCTTTGAATTCTTTGGGAAACAGATCTTGTAGCAGTATTGCTGGGTCAAATGGTATACACAATCTAATAGTCTGTAAGGTATAGTTCCACATTGTTCTCTACAATGTTGGACCAGTTCACAATTTTGGCAACATTGCATTACCAACCCAATTTTTTCCAAGGCTCCTCCAGCATTTATAATTTTCCTTTTCTGTTATATTAATTAATTTGAAAGGTAGTACCTCAGAATTATTCTTATCTATATTTTTAATCAGTAATGACAGTCTTTGTACATATGATTATTATTTTTTTATTAATACTTTTTATTTGCAAAACATATGTATGGGTAATTCTTCAACATTGAACCCTTACAAAGCTTTCTGTTACATATTTTTCCCCCTAGTCCCCACCCCTCCCC
>JAJPUD010001094.1:335725-424862 GCA_023553655.1 Myrmecobius fasciatus
TGCTGATGACTTATGTGGATTAATTTTGAATCCTGCCACTTTGCTAAAGTTGTGAATTGTTTCTAGTAGTTTTTTAGTTGAGTCTCTAGGGTTCTCTAAGTATACCATCATGTCATCTGCAAAGAGTGATAATTTGATTTCTTCATTACCTACTCTGATTCCTTTTACCTTTTTTTCTTCTCTTATTGCCAAAGCTAACATTTCTAATACAATATTAAATAGTAATGGTGACAGTGGCCAGCCTTGTTTCACTCCTGATCTTATTGGAAATGGTTCTAGTTTGTCTCCATTACATACAATGCTTGCTGATGGTTTTAAGTAGATGCTACTAATCATTTTAAGGAAAAGCCCATTTATTCCTATACTCTCTAGTGTTTTTAATAGGAAAGGGTGTTGAATTTTATCAAATGCTTTTTCTGCATCTATGGAGATTATCATATGGTTTTTGTTAGTTTGGTTATTAATATAATTGATTATGCTGATAGTTTTCCTGATATTGAACCAGCCCTGCATTCGTGGTATAAAGCCTACTTGGTCATGGTGTATTATCCTGGAGATAATTTTCTGCAATCTCTTTGCTAAAATCTTATTTAAAATTTTTGCATCAATATTCATTAGGGAAATCGGTCTATAATTTTCTTTCTGTGTTTTCCCCCTACCTGGTTTAGCTATCAGCACCATATCTGTATCACAGAAGGAATTTGGTAGTATATCTTCTGTCCCTATTTTTTCAAATAGTTTGTATAGTACTGGAATTAATTGTTCATTGAATGTTTGGTAGAATTCACATGTACTTATGATTATTGCTAGCTTTGATTTCTTCTTCAAAAGAGTGTTTCTTCATATTCTAATTACCATTTATGATTCAAAGAATGATTCCTATTTTTGAAAATTTGTCTCAATTCCTTATGTACTTGAGAAATGATGTTTTTATTAGAAAAGCAATATAATTTACACGAATTTCCTGTTTTCCTTCTAATTTTGACATCATTAATTTGTTTCTATAAAAAAAATTACTTGTAATCAAAATTATCCATTTTGTTTCCCATCATTCTTTCTATCTCGTTTGATCTGATAGTTTTTTCCTTCCTTATTCATAGCTCTGACAGGTAAATTTTTCCAAGATTCTCTAAATTAATTATGATAACATTCTCAATATTTAAATTATTTATCCATTTTGACTATATCTTGGTATGTGGTATTATATGTTGGTCTGTTCTTAGTTTTTACCAAACTGCTTATCAGTTTTCCAAGACATTTTTGCCAAATGCTGGATTCTTATCCCAAAAATACACATATTTGTATTATCCCAAAAGTACGCATATTTGGATTAATCAAATATTTGATAAATATTGTCATTCACTACTATGTATTGTGCACCTAATCTATTCCACAGGTCCACAACTCTATTTCTTATGCAGTATCAGATCATTTTCATGATCATTGCTTTATAACATACTTTAAAATATGGTGGGCTGCTTTTTCTTCCTGTTTTTCAGGGATTGTCTCAAAATTCTTGACCTGTAGTTAAAATAATTATTTGATAAATTATTATGGCATTGCAAATGAAAATTAAGTTAGGTAACATTACATTTTGTATCATAATGGATCACCTAATCTTGTGCTCTATCCACTATGCCACTTAGCTGCCCCCAATCCAGTATAATTCTGATTGTGACTCCTTGATATTTGAGAATTGTTTCTTCCTAGTAATTTGTAGTATTTTTTCCCCTGACCTGATAGTTTTGAAATTTGACTATAATGTTTCTTTGATTTTTAATTTGGGAACCTTTTCCTGAGATGATCAATGGATTCTTTGAATGCCTACTTTTTCTTTTGACTCTAGGACAAGACAATTTTTTGAAAGATGTTATCCAAGTTCTCTTTTTAATTATGGCTTTCATGTAGTTCAAAAGTTATGATACTGGATCTATTCTAGATGCCAGTTGTTTTTTCCATATTATGTTTCATATTTTTTCATTTTTTTCACTTTTGAAATTGATTAATTCTTCATGTCTCAGACTCATTAGTCTTCACTTCTCCAATTCTAACTTTTAAGATGGTGTTTTCCTCAATTAGCTTTTGTGATTTCTTTTTTATTTGGCCAATTGTATACTTTAAGGGGTTGTTTAGTGGATTTTTGTATTTGTTTCCATTTGAACAATTCTACTTTTTCTTTTTTTCATGATTCTACATCACTTGTTTTCCAAATTTTTCTTCTACCTCTTCCTTTATATGATTTTATAGCTCTTTTTTTGAGCTCTTCCATGAGTTCTTTCTAGGCTTGAGAGACTCCCTCACTTTTCTTGGTTTTGCCCATACGCATTTTTGACATTGTCCTTTTATGAATCTTAATCTTGCTCCCATTCACGATAACTTTCCATACTCAGATTCTTTATTGCTGTTGTTTGCTCATCTTTTTGGGGGGTGGAGGAGGGATAAAAGATTGTTCTACCCCCATCTTCTTGCTAGTTCTTCTGTTCCAGGACCTGTCTTGAGGCACTATTTTATGGTTTCTCAGAGGCAAAAATGGGAAAATTACAGCAATTCACTGCTTCTTCTACCATTGTGGCTCCTGGAAATCCTTATTCTTGAGGAATTATTTCAAAACTGTTTGAAAAGGAATTCTGGAGGAGATCAATTGAGTGCTTCTTCTACTTAATTATCTTGGCTCTGCCCTGCCATAATAATTTTTAATAATTTAAAGGCCTGAGCTTTAAGCCATAGATTCTTCTAAAATTTCTGTCTCTTATTCTTTTCATGTCTATGGATCATTGCACTTAGATTTCTCTTTTATAATACAATTGACCCACCACGTTTATTTAAATTATGATTACTCAACATTACTTCTTCCAGTATCTATCTTAGTGCAATCACTAGTGTTAACAGCACACATTATATTCTTTTCTTCCATTGTACATCCATCATTCTGATATGCCTAATTTGTTCCTAATTTAGCTATCAAATTGATCTTTCTAAACCCTGAATCTGACTTAATTTTCTATTCAGTCAACTCAAGTAATCTCAAAGACCAAATATAAAATCATTTATTTAGGTTTTAAAGTATTTCATTATCTGACTTCTTCCTACTTGTCCAAACATCTTAAAACTTCCTCCAACTCTTTCTCCATACGCTTTGTAATCCAAGGACAGAAGCCTTCTTGTTCTTCAAACAAGGGAATCCATTTCCCAAACCCAATCATTTCCATTAGTTTCCAGGCATACCTAGAACTATGTCATAGTTGTTCCTCATTTTGACCTCCTGGCTTCCCTAGTTTTGTGTGTGTGTGTGTGTGTGTGTGTGTGTGTGTGTGTGTGTGTGTGTACATGCGCAGGTGCATTTTTTTTCCAGTGCTATATCATATAAGTGTTATATGGGATTTTAGATAGATAGATAGGTAAAAAGTGTGATATATCTAATATAATGATATATCATATAGATGTATATGTGCATTGAATATATATATGTATAATGGGTGCATTTGTATATATACATATACAAATATTTTATGTGGGTATTGATATGTGTGTGGGTAAGTGGGTGTGAATAGAGACAGACACAGAGTTTATATGTTGCACTCTTGACTTTGTCCCAACCCTCCCCAAAGACTATGAGCTCCTTAAGATGACATAATTTTTTTTTTAATACCATTCTTTGTATCTCCACTAATTTGAACATTACCTGGAGCAAAGTGTTTAATGGATATTTGTTTACTAATTGAGTGAAAACATAAAAACGGAGACCGTGTCAAGTTTCTTGTTATAAAAATATCTAAAGTAAGGGACCTCTCTCTATTGATATAGCGTGACAACTGGTTCTAAACGTATAGTTTTCAAAAACTGAAAAGATGAAAGCCACCATAAAATAAAATATTTAGGGAAGTTTATAACAACTTTTTTTTCAATTCATTTTAATGTGTGAGATACAAAGACCAATAAATGAGAAGAAAGAACAAACAATATTTGCCTCATTTTTTATTGGGTAAAAAACATAGCAAAAGTAAGTCGTAGGTGACAAAAATAAATAAAATTAAAACTACATATTCATACACACACAAATAATAATATATACATACATACACTAAACATATATGCATCAAATAGTATAACATTCAGATTTTTAAAGGAGAATTTTGGTTAGGGAAATAGATAATAAAACCATTAGAGAGAACTGGGGGAAATCCAAACTTTCCCCTCTCAGAACTACACAGGTATAAGTACCAAATTAACAAGAAAGAAGTTTAGGAAGTTTAAAAAAAAAAAAAAAAACTTTTACAAAAACTTAAATATGATAGACTGCTAGGAAAAATTAAATGGGAATAGTAAGGATTATGTGTTTTTGTTTTTGTTTTTCAGATATCCACAAAAACTGGTCACTTATTAGGACATAAAATCCCACAATTAAATGATGAGAAGTAGAAATGTTAAATGCCTATTTTTTAGATCATGATACAATAAAAAAGTTACATTTAAAGGTCCATGGAAACACAGATTAAACTTAATTGAAAAGTAAATAATCTTAAAATCCTAAAGAATGAACAAATCAAAGAAACAATCAATACTTTCCTTATAAAAAAATGACAATAGACTACATGCCGACATTTATTGGGATGACGTCAAAGCAGTACTTGGGGGAAATTTTGTATCTTTAAATTCTTACATCTATAAAATAAAGATTAGATCAATAAAATGATCATATTACCAAAATAACTAGGGAAGTGAAAAAATTAAAATTCTCCAATTAAGTTTAATAAATCTAATAAAAATCCTGAAAATCAAAAGAAACCAATAAAATTGAAAGTACTGAAATAATATATAAAAATAAAAGCAAGTTTTATGGAAAAATAAGAAAATGAACCATCTATTAATTGAAAATTAAAAAGAAGAAAACCAAGTTACAAATATTAAAAATGAGGAAAATAAATAAATAAATTCATCACCAATGAAGAGGAAATTAAAGAATAACAAGGAGCTCTTTTCTTCATTTGTATGCTATTGAATGTGAGAATTTGATGAAATGGATTAATAGTTACAAAATATAAATTGAGACTGACAGAAGAAATATAATACTTACATAATCCCAATTTTAAAAAGGAAGAAAGAAATTAAATTTAATAAACTATCAATGAACAATCAAAGAAAAAATCCCCAAGGTCTGGTGAATTCACATGCAAATTTTTAAAAATTTATGCATTTATTTGATCTTATTAACATTTATTTTTTTTTACATTTCTTTTTAAAACTTTTGAGTTCCAGGTTCTCTCCCTTCTCCCTACTCCTATCTTCAATTAAGAAACCTCATGTGAAGTTATACAAAATATTTCCATAAGTCATGTTGTAAAAGAAAACATGGATCTCCTACTCAAAAAAATGTTCAAGAAAAATAAAATTGAGAGACAGAGACAGAGACAGAGAATGCTTCAATCTATTCATACACAATCACAGTTTCTTTTCTCAGAATAGATTGGATTTTACATCATAAATCCTTCGGAGTAGTCATAGATCATTGTACTACTAAGAATAGCAAAGTCATTTACAGCTGGTCATCCTAGAACATTGCTGTTATTTTGCATATAGTACATTTCACTTTGCTTGAGTTCATGGAGGACTTTCAGATTGTTTTTTTTTTTTTTCTGAGACCACCCTGCTCATCATTTGCCATGAACAATACTATTCCATGATGATCACATACCACAATTTATTCAACCATTACCCAATTGATGGGCATCCCCTCAATTTTCATTTTTTCTTTTGCTCTGAGAAGAGATCTGCTACAAATAATATATATTACCTATAAGTATTTTCCCTTTTTTTTCTCTTTTGATATTCATGACTAATAGTGGTATTGTTAGGTCAAAGAATATGCATAAATTTAAAGCCCTTTGGGCATAGATCATATCTTTTTATCATTTATCAATTGGGCATGGCTTTTTTTAAAATAAATTTTACTCATTCCTTCTTTGAGCAATAAGGCTTTATCAGAGATTTATAATTACTACTACTGACTGGATTTCCCCCCCATTCTATCCTCTCTCCTTTCACCCTGTCCATCCTCAAAAGTGTTTTGCTGCAGAGCACTGCCTCCCCACTATGACCTGTCTTTTATCATCTTCCCTTCCCTTTTCTGCTGATCTTCCAAGTCCTGGGCCTGAAGATCTGGAAGCCCTCAGGACTGCCGCTGGTTCAGCACTCCTGCTTTGCTGACGCTTGAGACAGGGCTGGGACCCAGAGCTGCACCAGCTGGGCCTGCACTGGGATTGCATGCTCTGTTACCAGAGACCTTCTTTGGTGGCCTTCCAAGTCCTCCCTGGTATCTCTGGGCTGAGAAGTCTAGAAACCCCCAGGAATGCCTAGACCTGTTTCTGCTCCACTGGTGTAGGGGGCCAAAGCTGGAGCTACATTGATTCCCACCCTGGTGTCACAGATGACCTTTTTCAATGACCTTCCAAATTGCTTTTGACTCTTCCATTTTTGGGGTGTTCTGATGCTCTAAATTGTTTAGAGTCATTATTTAAAACAGTTTGGAGTAGTTTGGGTGAGAGGCTGGGCACCATCATCTTGGCTCTGCCTCTCACAAATAAAGTCTACCAAATGTTTAAAGAACAATTAATTCCAATTAGGCACAAATAAAGGAGTCCTACCAAATTCCTTTTATGGCACAGACATGATGCTAATACCTAAATAAAAAGAATCAAAACAGGGAGAGAACCATAGATCAATTTTTGAAATGAATACTGATGCAATCATTTAAAATAAAACACTAACCAGAAGACAACAGTAGTACATCATCAAGATCATACATTTTGATCAGATGGGATTTATACTTATCAGAGCTAATTCCATCTTAAGAAAGCTCTCATCATAATTGACCATATCAATAAGAAAATCAGCAGAAATCATGATTATCTCAATAAATGTAGAAAAAAAGCTTTTGATAAAATACAGCATCCATGCCTTTTAAAAATACTAGAGAACATGGGAATAAATGGTGATTTCCTTAAAATAGTAAGATACCAAAACCATCAGAAAGCATTATCTGCAATGGGGATACCTTTCCAATATGATCAGGGGTTGAAATGTGGATGTGCATTATCACCATTATTATATAATACTGTTATCAGAAATGTTAGATGTAGCAAGAGATTCTAGCTGGAATTGAAGGACACAAAGAAGTGAAGTGGAGGAAGAAAATTTCTAGCCAGGAGAAAAGGCAGCAAAAGTACCCCGACGCAGCAGATTGTTCAAATAATAGCAAAAAGGTCAAGGATACTAGATGGAGCATATTACAAATACAACTTAAGAATAAGTGGCGTTAGGACATTAACTGAAAAGTATGCTTATTCCTGTATATTGTACAGGAATATAGGTGGACTAGTTATTTAAGGAGACAAAGGGATAACTAGTGAACAATTCCTGGGATGGATTTTTATCCATCTAGTGTGGAGATACTATAGTATGGTATAGTAAATAGAATCCTGCAGAGTTTATAGAAACATGTAAAAAAATGAGAAAAGGTGGGTATGTTATGAGCTTCTCTCGGAGTAAAATGCCATTGATTAGTTAAAATGTTTAATAATACTCTGGAGCTTCCTGGCTCATCACTTAAACTGCATGTTTTTGTCACTTTTCTAACCATAATCTTGATAGCACTTTATCAGAATGGAATGACACTTGAACATAACATCCATTCCCCCACATCCACAGACACACTCACATTTTTTTTTTCCAACTTTGACTATGCCTTTTGAAGAAATCGTGCGGAACAGAGCAACAGTGTGTAGCCAGAGGCAGCCCCAGAAAAGAATCAATCACAAGTGATCGCTGCTTGACTTCTCTTTCTGAGGAGTTCATTTTCTCCAGCCTGTGTGGCTGGCTGGCAGGCAGAACCACTTCCCTTCCTGTTTGCTGATGGATCCCATTGAAACCCCTGAACTGACAGCTACAAAGTTAAGCGGGTGGCTTAGGTCAGCTCGACGGCTGTTCTTCTGATGCTACAGACGGATTGCCGAGGACCTGCATTTGCAGATGCCTTCACAACTCCTACACACCCAGCAAGAAACCTGGACTTCAGCCCACGAAATGATAGTCACAGTAGGGAGAGAGGAAGTTGCAGTTTTGAATGCCCCACAGTGAGTCACAGAGAGCACGATGGCTTAGGAGGAGATGGCCCCAATGCAGAGTAACTCCGAACTCACTAAAGAGGGACTACATCTGCTACGTGGGAAGGAGGTTAGCTTTCTTAATAACAGGGTCGGTACAGCACATGGATCTGGTAAGGGAAAGAGAATTGGCATCGAGCAGAAAGATTGATTCATAATAAAAACAATTGCGAGGGAACGGGGGAGCCACTTCACGTGCACAAACCATAGCTTTAAAACATTTGAGTAATGGTTTCAATAATTTAAGAAGTTGTTATGTAGGAACACAGTTTTGCAAGGAGAAAGGCGTCTTGCTAAGCAGTGTTTCGAGCAAACTTTGAAACACTTTTTTTTTTTCTCTTTCTCCATTTGAAAATAAAGGTTAAACGGAAGCATATGACAAAAGAGAATGCTAACCCTCAATGCATAAAGGTCTATTTCACCTCATTAGTTAATAGCTTCCATGCATGACATTGACTCTGCAGCCTTCTATCTGGCATGTACATAGAGATCAACTTAAAAGAAATGAGGACAAAAGTACAGCAGCATAACAAGGGGGAAATGGACAAAGAACAAACACTGAAATGTAATTGTGATGGGTGGAAGAAAGCACATTATGGAAAAAAGCAAGGGGATGAAATCACAAGGAAATATGTAATACTCAAATAAGAGGGAAGTTCTTTGGACAGAAATGTCTTTTCTCTTTTCATTGTGGAAATATTTCATTTGATTTAGAACAGGCCCTGATGAACTGGAGAAAGGCAGGAAGAATTTATTGAGAACCTACTATGTGAATAACACACTGTACTAAGTTTCAAGAAAATTATTTCGGGAAACGTGTTTATATTTTGGTCACCTTTCATACCCTGCTCTCTTGCTGGCCAACAGTGAGATGAAAGCCTAAGACCACCAGTGTAGATCAGAGAAAACTGCTACCAGCCCAGAAGCATCAAGGCAAAAACAAGCAGCTGCTTTAGAGATTAGGGGACTGATTCTAGAGAGGTAGCCTTTAAACCATGTACATTAGAAATAGGAATAATAATTTTCTAACAAGAAGAAATAATTACCACTGACATGTTTCCAGTGAAAATCTGTTCAACTCTTTTCAGTTGCACTCCATCATAAAAGCAGCTAATATAAATGATATATACATTATTCCATTAATTTTTTCTTTAAAATGATAGCTTTTATTTTATATAGCTCTGATTTCCTCATATATCTTTCCCTCTCTTCTCTCCAAATAATCCTTTTTCTGTTGAGAAACACACATAGACACACATGCAGAAAAACCATTAGAGAAAACAAGTCACAGAAGATTCACAATATATTCAATGTTCTAAACTGATAAGATTCCAACCTCTGCAAACTCTTATTTTCTTTCATTAAAATATTAAACATAATAATAAAATATTAAACACTAACATAGTATTTAATTTTTTATTTGTATTTTATAGTCTTTGTGCTTATTATTGCCCTCATTAAATTTTTTACTTTTCATCAATTCATATAATCTTTACTTGCATATCAGATTTCTGTTTTATTTTGTTTTGTTTTCCCCTATTCATTAGTTAACAGTGAAGTAGTTCATCTTGAGGCATATGGTATCTATTTGTCTTTGACCTCTTTGGTAGATATAATTAGTTCTGATTCCCTTTATTCTAAAAGAAAAAGTTGGTACATGAATTTATACATATGGAAAAGTATGCAGGCACACACACGCATACACACAAACATACATTCTTCCTGGAACAATTACTTAGTTTTAAATCACTTGGACCATATTGATGTCTCTTGGTCATCTTAACTTACAGTCTTCATTATGACCAAAAACCAAAAAACAGCAGTGTGCATGTTCATTATACTTCAGTTGATTCTGTTGAAGATGAAGGAATATATTTTGTTTTTGAAAAGTTTTACACAGTACTTCAAATAAAGTGAATACATATATTAGCTAGTGATGATTTCAATTTCCAGTCTGAATGAACTAAAAATAGTCAAATATGAGAGAAAATATTGTTTAGATTTATTAAATAAAAGAAAACAAATTCTTTTATAATACCTAAAAGCTCATACAACATCTTTCTTGGAATGTCAGATGAAAGGTGATTTATATAATTATTCATTCCTGAATTCTATTATAATAAAATGAATAAATAAAAAGATGAATGAATAAAAAATAATTGATTCAACATTTAAAAATGGAAAAAGTTCATTGATTTTAGATTAATAACCAAATTCATTTTCAGTGTTTCTATTAACTAAATTGAAATGTGATAGAAATATGAAAAGATAAAGGGAAGATAGTACATGCAAATAGAATAGGTCTAAACAGATCTATTCAAACAGGCTATTAAAACAGAAAATTTAATTTTATCAGCTTTTTCCTAAGTAATTTTAACCAAAATTATATAATTGACACATAATTCAGCTTGTCCTTTAAAAGCTCATTAAACAAAACAAAACAAAACAAAACAAAACAAAAACTTTATCTCTTCACCGACAAATATAGATGGCAACCAAGTTCAATGTAAATTTAAAATATAAACTCATTTATAAAGTTTGTCACAAAACCACAAATAAGTGTGAAGGAAAACAAACAAAAAAAAAATTCAGTGATACTGGAATGTGACCCAACCTGAGGAATATATTGGAAGATCTATCATAACAAAAAAGAAATAAATCTGATTGTGTCTCTTTAGTAATGTATTTTCATCTTATGAAGATAGGACCCTTCTATTTATACTCTGCCATCTTTATACCAGATGAACAATTAGAAATAATCTTTCAAACTTCATCATATTAACATCAAAGAAATTAGTGGTTACATAATCTTATATCTGTATTGTTATTTTTAATGAAATGTTTAGGACAATATTCTTAGTTCTTTATTGAGGAAATCTTTCATGAAAATGTGACTGGAATGATTTATCAAACAAAAAGATTTTTCAAAAAAAAATCTGCAGAATCTTTGGAATTCTTGGAAAATCAAGGACAAGAAACCCCTATCCCAGGATTTTTTTCCTTCATATTCTTTATTATTCCTTTATAACTTACTTATTCTAAGTGATTCCTCTATAAGACTAAACTTTGAAAGATCAAAACTATTTCATATCTACAATTTCCTAATTAAATGCTGTAACAATGATATTAATATTTACTTTGATACATTTGGAAAACAAATGAAAATAGTGCCGTAATATTTGGGACTATAAGGTAGTACTGATTCTTTTCCTTTGATACTTCAACATACATAATTTGATTACTTTTTTTTTTCAAAAAAGAATAAAGACATCACAGGATGTCTTAATTTACTGAGGCAGAGTTGCAGAGTCTTCAGCCTCACATTTTCTTCCAAAGTTATAAAACTTCAGTGGCAGAACAAAAGTCAAGATCTCTAGTGATGGCCTACGATGCTGTAGATGGCTCTGGAATTTTACTGGCTTATCAAACTCTAAGAACCCCACAGGGCCTAGTTTAGCCACCTTCCTGGCTATTGGAACAAATTGTATTAATCTGTCCATTCTACTGGGGGAAGGAAGTTTATAAACGCTTGCATTAGGTAATTCCCTAATTCACAGGAAGGTTGGAAGCTCTTGGTTACTCTCTCCTGAGACAGCATTTTGGAGTCACAGATGGGAGTTGGGTGAATGGTTGGATATTAATAAATGAATATCCCTGAAAAAATCTTGGCAAATCCCCACACCAGAGATACTAGTGCTCTCTTAATACCTCAAATACTCTATAGCACAAGTTGGGCTTTATAAGTTCAGCCTGTAGCTACTTATTTTGGGTCTCTTAAATTACATGTCCCTTGTGAAACCTGAGTGTTAACACTGAATTATGATCCTAATCTTAATTCCTTTAGAAACTCTTGTATTTTCATCTGAATAGAGGAGATAAATTACTCAAAAAAGACCTAATACATTTAAATTCAAATTTAAATTGATGATACATATGTTAAGAAGTAATTTTTCCTGCTAGAGAGTGATTTTTTTTTTTATTGTACAAAAGAACTTTCAAATTCCTCTCCAAACAACCAGAAAACCACCTCATAACTAGTCCAAGAGCGGGGAAATAGCTTACCAGACCGGCAGGGAAGATTTCTCATTGGAGTAAGAAAGGAGGTATTACCAGACAGTTAGGGAAAATATATTTCCCTGGAGTAGGAAAGAAAGGACAGGAACAGCAGCTGCAGTGAGTCTTATAGCAGGGGGCCTGCAGGAAGACTCCAAGCCTAAGGAAATCCACCAGCAAGACCTCTGCAAATCAGCAGAACCTTAGGAAAATGCTGTGCACAGCAGCAGGGTCCTACCCAAATAACCCCACTCTAAGCACAAGTCACCAGGAAGACCTTGAACCCATTGTTGGCCATCAGTGAAACCCCAAGTTTGGGGCCTACCAGCAGAGAGACTGTTTCCATAGCAATGCAATAGCAAAGCCTCACCCCCAGGCACAAAACAACATTATTCCTCTGGGGTCAGCTAGCAGAGAAACCTTGCTTCCATAGCAACCTAGCAGCAAGACCCCACCCCTAGAACAGGCCAGCTACTAAATCCCACACTTAGGGGGCAAGAGAAAGGTGCCAGGCTCCTTCTACCTCCTACCACTAAATATGAGCCAGCCAGAAAGCTTTGCTTACAGTCCTGGAAGCCAAGTCCTAAAGCCTAGTGTAAGCCAGAAGGAAAACCCAGAGAACCAACAGCACAAAATCCTTGGGACAGTGTAGGAACAGAGCTCAACTCTCACAGAACATAATAAATAGCAAGTCACAAAAAAATAGAAAAAAATTACCAAAAGGAAAAAAAATAGCTAGGCTATAGAAAGTTACTATGGTGATAAGGAGAATAAAGGCATAAACTTAGAAGAGAATGCTAGTATAAAATGGTTATATGTGAAGCCTCAAAAGAAAAAATGTAATTTGGTATCAGTCTCAAAAAGTCCTAGAAGAGCTTTAAAAGAATTTTTCAGAGCAAATCACAGAAGTAAAAGAACAACTGGGAAAAGAAATAAGACAATGCAAGAGAATCATAAAAAGTAAAGATTTAATAGTATGGGAATTATATAGAAAATTAACCAAATGGAAAAGCATGTACAAAACTTACTGAAGAAAATAATTCCTTAAAAATCAGAATTAAATCAGTAGAAATGAATGAATGTATGAGTCATCAAGATACAATAAAACAAACTCAAAAAAAGAGAGAGAAGAAAATGTGAAATTTCTCATCAGAAAAGCAACAGTTTTAGAAAATAGATAATATGAGAATTATTGGACTACCTGAAAGTCATGATAGGAGAAGAAAAAGCCTGGACAACATCTTTCAAGAAATTATCAGACAAAACTGCCCTGATTAATTAGAAAAAGAGGGCAAAATAGAAAAGGAAAGAAATAATCACCAGCTTTAAAAGATTCTAAAATAAAAACTCTCAGGAATATTCTAGACAAATTCATGAGCTCAAAAAAAGGAGAAAGAATTTCAAGCAGCCAAAAAGAAATAATTAGAATTAAAAACTAAGGATTACCAGCCTAGAAAAACAATATAATCTTTCAAGGGGAAAAATGTACATTTAACAAAAAAGATTGAGTTTTAAATATTTCTAAATAAAAGACCACAGTTGAATTTTTTTAAAAATGATATCAAAATAGGATATTTAAAGGAACCATAAAATGGTAAAATAGGAACAACAAAAATGTAACAAATTCAGTAAAATTAAATTTCTATATGGCAAGATAATATATTAAGAACAATTAGAAAGACTGCATATAGAAACAGGAATTGGAAATGAGGTGATTTTGATAG
Organism: Myrmecobius fasciatus; assembly: GCA_023553655.1. Taxonomy (NCBI): domain Eukaryota; kingdom Metazoa; phylum Chordata; class Mammalia; order Dasyuromorphia; family Myrmecobiidae; genus Myrmecobius; species Myrmecobius fasciatus. Next base: position 349,662 of record JAJPUD010001094.1, read on the forward strand.
CATAATGCCCAAAACAATATAAAATAGTAAAAAAAAAAAGAAAACAAATAAAATGCATTAAAAGAAGGAAAGGGGTGATTGAATTGGGTAAGTTATTCCACATAAAAGAGAATGAAAAACTTCTTATAATGGAGGGATGGATGTAAGAGATGACAAATCTTAAGCCTTAATTTCATCAAAATTGACTCAAAAAGGGAATAACTTACATACTCACTTGGATATAGAAATCTATCTTACCCTATATGGAAGTAAAAAAGGATGGAGATAATGGGGCGGGGACAGAAAAAAGGGAGGGTGTATTGGGGAAGGCAGTGATCTTAAGTAAAACAGTTGTGACCAGAGAAAGGTTGGGGAGCTACATGGGGAACATAAAAATGGGAAGAACACAATGGAGCAAAATTAATACTTATCATAACTATAATTATGAATGGGATATGTTGCTCACAAAGAATACATCTGTTCTTTGTAATATACAAAGAGATATACACAGAGTAAAGGCAAGAAGCTGGAGCAGAATCCATTATGCTTTAGATGAAGTAAAGAAAGTAGGGGCAGAATTCCTGATTTTAGAAAAAACATAAGTAAAAAGTAAATATTATTAAAAGTGATAAAAAAGGAAATTATATTTTGCTGAAAGATTCCATGAAAAAATGAAGTCACATCAACATGAAACATATTTATCAAATGCCTTAGCATCTAAGTTTCTGAAGAAGTTGAATAAATTGGAGAAGGAAATAGATAATAAAACTATACAAGGAAGGGTGCTCAAATTTATTCTGAAAATTAGACAAATATTACCAAAAATTAAACAAGAAGCAAGTAAGGAGATGAATAAAGTTCTGGAAAATTTAAATGTTAGATCTCAGGATAAAATTGGAGGGGAATAAAAAGCATCGTGATTTTTTCAAGAGTACATAGCACTTACACAAAAATTGCCCATATATTAGAACATAAATATCTCACAATCAAATGCATAAAAGCAAAAATATTAAATGCATCCTTTTCAGATGAAAATTCAATAAAAATCACATTCAATAATGGAAAATAGAAAGAAAGATTAAGAATTAAGTGGAAATTAAATAAACTAATCCTTAAAAAAAGAAAGAAAATAAAAAGTGGGTCAAATTACATATTATAGAAACAATAATTTCATTTAAAAAATTACAATGAGGGACAAAGTTAAAATGGCAGAGAGTAGACATGACTTTGCCTGAATTCTTCTGGCTTGCCACAGAACCAATACCAGATCAAGCCTCTGAAAGATTTTGGAATAACAAAACCCACAAATATTTGGAGAGCAACATCCAGCAGAAGATATCTTAGAAGGATTTTCATGAAAAGTGTATCTCAATTGAATGGGGGCATGGACTGGCCAAGAGCAGACCTAGTGCAGGGCAGAAAGGCCCCTCAAGGAATATACTGGGAGGCTCTTAGCCAAAACACAGCAGCATTGAGTACTCTGCCCTGGTTCAGAAGACTATGGATCAGCAAACTAGCTTTGAGCTATTTTGACCAATTGTATGTCAAAAAATATGATAATCTAAGAAAAATGGATGAATACTTATAAAACTGATAGATTGCCCAGATGAACAGAGGAGGAAATAAATTACTTAAGTAGTCACATTTTAGGAAAAGAAATTGAAAAAGCTGTTATTGAACTCCCTAAGAAAAAAATATCCAGGACTAGATGGATTTACAAGTGAATTCTATGGAACATTTAAAGAACAATTAATTCCAATACTATAAAAATTATTCTGGAAATTAGGGGAAGAAAGAGTCCTATCAAATTCCTTTCATGACACAGACATGGTGCTGATACCTAAATCAGATAAAGTCAAAACACAGAAAGAAAATTGTAGATTTCCTTAATGAATATTGATGAAAAAATCTTAAATAAAATATTAGCAAAAAGATTACAGCAAGTTCTCACCAAAATAATACATTGTTGCCAAGTAGGAAAGCTGGTTCAATATTAGGAAAACTATTAGCATAATTGACTATATCAATAAACAAACTAACAGAAATCATATACTTACATCCATAGACACATAAAAAGCACTTGACAAAATCCAAAACCCATTCTTATTAAAAACAGTAAAGATCATAGTAATAAATGGAGTTTTCCTTAAAAATGATCAGTAGTATCTTTCTGAAACCATCATTAAGCATCATGTGTAATGTGATAAACTAAAAACATTCCCAATAAGATCAGGGATAAAACAAAGTTCTTCACTATCACCATTACTATTCAATATTGTATTTAAAATATTACCTTTATGATTCATAAACAATGTGTGTTTAAAAAACAAAGAAATAAAATACAAAAAAGAAATATTACTTTTAGCAATAAGAGAAGAAAAAGAAATTAAAGGAATTAAAATAGATAATGAGGAAACCAAAATATCACTGTTGGAGAATCCTAGAGAATCAACTAAGAAACTACTAGAAACATAAAATTAGCAAAGTTGGGGCAGCTAGGTGGTGCAATGGATAGAGCATCAGCCCTGAAGTCAGGAGGATCTAAGTTCAAATCTGGCCTCAGACACTTAACACTGCCTACCTGTGTGACCCTGGGCAAATCACTTAACTCCAATTGCCTCAACCCCCCCCCCCCAAAAAAAAAATAGCCATGTTGCAGGATACAAAATAAATTAGCATTTCTATATATTACCAACAAAGTCTAGCAGCAAGTAAACAAAGAGAAATTCCATTAAAAATAACTAGATAATATAAAGTATTTGGGAATCTAACTGCCAAAACAATATAAAGAACTATATGAACACAATTACAAAACACTTTCCACACAAATAAAGTCAAATCTTAAGAACAGGAAGAATATCAAGTGCTCATGGCTAGGCCAAGCCAACATAATAAAAATGACAATTTTACCTAAATTAATATACTTATTCAGTGCCATACCAACCTGCTAAGAAATTACTTTATAGAGCCTGAAAAAACAATAACAAAATTCATCTGGAAGAACAAAATGTCAAGAATTCCAAGACAATGGGGAATAAACTAGAGATGTAGAGAACACTATGAAATGCAAAATGGATAATTTTAATTATATTTAATTTAAAAGTTTTTGTACAAAGAAAACCAATGCAAACATGATTAGAAGGCAAGCAGAAAACAGGGGGAAATTACATCCAAGGGCTCTTCTAAAGGCTTCATTTCTAAAATATATAGAGAATTGACTCTAATTTGTAACACTGTCATTCTCCTATTGATAAATGGGCAAATGATATGAGTAGATATGAAAAAATGCTCTACATCATTATTGATTACAGAAATGCAAATTAAGACACCTCTAAGGTACCACTACACACCTCTCAGATTGGCTAAGATAACATGAAAAGATAATGATGAATATTGGAAGGGATATGGGAAAACTGGGACACTAATACATTGTTGGTGGAGTTGTGAAGTGATCCAGCCATTCTGGGCAGCAATCGAGACTATGCCTAAAGGGCTATCAATCTGTGTCTCTAATGGAAAAGGACTCACATGTGCAAAAATGTTTGTTGCAGCCCTTTTTGTAGTGGCAAGAAACTGGAAATTGAGTGGATGCCCATCGGTTTTGTTTCCAAGTATGTCTTCTCCTAATTTGTCCTCTCTTCTATTTAACTCTGTCTTATACCCTTCCCTTTTTTCCCTTTCTATCTTTATCCTGTTTCCATTCATCTGCACACCCTTATGTGCCCCACCTTATTCAATGCACCCTTTTCCTTGAATTTTTTCCCTTTGCTATTAATCTACACACCCTGCATCACTGCCATAAATCTATTTATCTCTTTCTCTGCCACCTTATCCTATTCTTTACCCTCTTATTTATTTATAATTTTGGAGAATGCTATATTTTTCAAGCTTTGTATGCATCATTCCTTATTTAATCTATTCCCTATGTGAGTAGGTTTTCAGAACTACCAGCCCTCCTTCCCCCTTTAATGCCTCTGTGTTAATAGTTCTTCCTCTGCACCTTATTTGTGTAGCATAATCACCTTTTTCTTGACAATTTAACTTTGCTATTTTGTTTTGAGTCAGATTATGCTTATCTCTGTCCCAGTATTTCTTTTGAGCTACCCATTCTCTGATGGCAATCTTAAACATATGGTATACATTTTCATGTAAAAAAACAATTTGTACTTGTTGAGTCCCTTGAAATTAATCTTTGATGTTGGCACTTCTATATTAAATTTTTTAATGTGTTCCACTTTGGTTGGGAGAAAGTGCTGAAAATTCTCATTTGTTGAATGCTTTTTTTTTTTGATGTTATGGTTAATTTTGCTGGAGATATAGAGTTCTTTTGATTATCTAAATATATTATTCCAGGACCTGTGTTCTTTTATTGTAGCTATTGAGAAAACCTGTAAAATTCTAATTGTAGCTCCAAATTATTTAAATTTTTCTTATGTGTTTCTTGTAAAATCTTCACTTTGATCTAAGAGTTTCACATTTCAGCAATATTATTCCTATGTGTTTTCCATGTAGGATCTCTTTGAGGTGATGATATGTGAATTTTTTTTTCTATTTCTACTTTTCCCTTGTGTTCTATCACTCAAAAACAATTATATTTGATTATTTCTTGCATTATTATGTTTAGGTTTTTCTTTGGTTAGAGCTTTCAGGTAGTCCAATTATTCTTATATTTTCTCTTGATCTATTCTCCAGAGCTATCACTTTTCTTATGTCTCACATTCTGTTCTAATTTTTTATTCTTTATATGTTTTTTTTGTTTGTATTGTTTTTTCTTCATCACATAGCTTCACTGGCTTGCTCTTCACCAAATCTAATTTTCAAAAGCTCTATCTCCTTTTCTAGTTGGTGAACTTTTTTTTTCCTACTGTTTTCCTTGGCTCTTATTTTTTGTTTTGTTTTCCCCTCTATTTCCCTCATTTTATTTTTCAAGTATTTTTGAGTTCTTCTATTAAATTCTTTCTTGGCAGGTAATCATTTACTATTACTCTTTGATGTTAAAGAGGTTTTTTGTTGTTATTTATTTATTTTTTTACTTAACTGTTCTCTGAAGATGAACCTTGTTTTCCTTATTTCCATAAGTTTCTATTCTTGAGCCCTTTCTTCCTTGCTGGTTCTTTGTGGCTTTTTGTATATTTGTTTGTTTTATGAGAACTCTTAGCGTAAGCACCTCTAATACTGAGCTGGGTGGGATGATGCCTCTGGCATCAGCTCTCCTCTCTGACCTGGTACCCAAAGCCAAAAGTTGCATCCTCCTGCAAGTGCTCCCAGCCAGCAGCATCCCTGCTTCCCTGCTTCTGCCCTCAATGGATGTGCTGGCTCCTTCTTGCCTGGGATCATACCTCTGCAGCACAGTCATTCCTAATCAGCAGAGCTTCCCTCATTCTTCCCAGCTCAGACCCCCCCACTCCCCATGTTGACCAGGAGGTGAGACTTCCTGTGGTTCAAGCTGAGTTTACCTCCAAATCCAGCTAGTCCCACATCTCCCTATTTGGTCTTTAGGATCTACCCTGTAGGTGTTTACACTGTCCACTAAACCTCAGTTTTAAGGTCATTTTGGGGGTATTCTTCAGTTGTCTAGGAGGACTCCAGTTCTGTCCCAATTCTTGCTTTTCACTAGTCTATGTTTGCTCCAAACTACAATTTTGTTTTGTTTGTGGGGAAAATCTTGAGTTTGGACTCTTTCCACTACTTACCATCTTTCCAGAATCCTCCCTGTATGATAGATTTGTATACCCAATTGAGTGTATATGTTATTCCCTCTCTGACCCAATTCCTCTTACTTCCTTGTCTCTTTCCCTTCACTGTAAAAACTTCTTGCCTCTTTTATGTAAGATAATTTGCTCTATTCTACCTCTCCCTTTCCCTTTTCATCCCCTAAATTTTATTATTTTTTTTAGATATTATACCTTCACATTCACTTCACAGCTCTGTTCTTTGTTTATATATATATATATATATATATATATATGTATATATATATACTCCTAAATGCCCTAATAATGAGAAAGCTCTTCAGTTACAAGTCAATCTCCCATGTAGGAATGTAAATAGTTTAACCTTATTAAATCCCTTCTAATCTCCCTTTTCTGTTTACCTTTTTATGCTTTTCTTGAGTTTTTTTATTGAAAAGTAAAATTTTATATTCAGCTTTGGTCTTTTCAAGAATGCTTGAAAATCCTCTCCTTGATTAAATATCCATTTTCTCCCCTGAAGGATTGTACTCAGTTTTGTTGGATATGTGATTAATGATTGTAATGATAGTTCCTTTCTGATCTAAAATATATTCCAACCTTTTCCATTCTTTAATGCAGAAGTTGCTAAATCTTATACTGATAGATTTGACTCCATAATAATTGAATTGTATATTTTTTCATGCTTGGAATATTTTCTCCTTAACCTGGGAACTCTGGAATTTGGCTATAATATTTCTCAGAGTTTTGATTTAAGAATTTCTTTCAGAAGGTGATTAGTGGATTCTTTCAATTTCTATTTTATTCTTTGATTCTAGAATATCAGACAATTTCTTGAAAGATAGTGAGTAGCTTTTTTAAAAATCATGACTTTCAAGTAGCTCAATATATTTTAAATGATCTCTCCTTGATCTATTTTCAAGGTCAGTTGTTTTTCCAGTGAAATATTTCACATTGTCTTCTTTTTTTTTTCATTCTTTTGGTTTTGTTTTATTGCTTCTTTATTTTTTGTAAAGTGATTTACTTCCCTTTGCTCAATTCTAATTTTTTAGGAATTATTTTCTTCAAAGATCATTTGTACATTCTTTTTTCCATTTGGCCAATTCTGTTTTTTAGGTCATTGTCTTCTCATGATTTTTTGGACCTCCTTTTTGCCTGATCTATTTTTATAAGTGTTATTTATTTTAGTATTTAGTGTTTTATTTTATTTGTGTGTGTGTGTGTGTTGTGTTGAGTGAGTGAGAAAGACTCATTTTTCACGATTTTTTTCTCTCATTCTCATTTCTCTTTCCCATTTTACCTCTACTTGAATTTCAGAATTGTTTTTGGTCTAAGACTAACCCCAATTTTTCGTGGCTGCTTTGGATTAAGGAGCTTTGACTTGGTTATCTTCTGTGTGTTTTGATCTTCCTTGTCACCAAAATAACCTTGTACAGTCAGTATTTTTTCTTGTTGTTTACTCATTTTCACAGCCTATTCCTTGACTTTTACTTCTTTGTTAAAGTAGGGCTCTGCTTCCAGAGTGGAGAATGCACTGTTTCAAGCTGTTTTCAGGGATAGTTCTAAGGATCTGTAAGTTTTCAGTTCCTTCAAGGCAGTATGATATAAGGAGAGGCGTTTACTACTCTGCTGGCCAGAGTTCTGATCTAGGAGTAGCCACAAGCACTCCCTTCTGCTCTGGGACTGTGAGGGGAGCCCTTCCCTCAGTCCTGTTGTGGCCACAGCTCTGTGTGCTAGTGGTCCTTCTACTTCTGACACTGCCCCACAGTGACCTGGGCCAAACAAGAGAGGCCTACCTCAGGGCCAGCAAAGGGAGCCCTGTAGTCTCCCTTTGATCCCTTTCTCCTTATCATCTGTGGGCTGAGAGCTCTGGAAGCAACTGCTGCAGCTGGGGATTCAGAGGCTCCCCCCAGAGAACCTCTGCTCCTGGTTTTCTGGGGCTGGTTTGTGCTGGCACAGCCTGTATGGGATTATGTACAACTCTCACCCAGATGCAACAGAATGTTTCTGCTGACTTTCTAAGTTGTCTTGAATTGGGAAATTATTTCCCTCTGACTTTTCTGTGGGTTCTGCCCCTCTAGAATTGGTTTAGACTCATTATATAAAAGGATTTGGGTTAAAAGTAAGAGGAATTGTTGCCTTTACGACCACCACCACCACCCCTCCACCCCAACACTCCCATCATCTTGGCTCTAACCTGGAACTCAAAACTTTAAATAAAAATGCTATTTTTTGGATATAGAAAAGTATGTTTTTAGATAATAAGTAGTTCTCCTGAAATATGTGATTTGTTTTTGAGGGTTTTTTTTGTTGTTTATATATTGTGATCTATTTGGCAGGATAAGTTGAAGTAACCTATTACCATTCTCAACCAACTAAAACTAATCACAAATGAAAATGAAGTTGCTTCCAAATTATCACTGTAACTCCCATTTGTTTAGTGCTTTAAGTTTTGCAAGTACTTCCTTCACAACAAATTTCTGGAATGGGTAGTAAGATAGTACAAGTAACGTGAGAGAGAGGTAGAGAGGAAGAGTTGAGGAAGAAAGAGAAAGGGGGAGGGAGGGACAGAGAGACAGAGACAGAGAGACACACACACACACAAAAAGAGAGAGAGAGAGAGAGAGAGAGAGAGAGAGAGAGAGAGAGAGAGAAAGAGAGAGAGAGAGAGAGAGAGAAACATAGAGAGAGAGGAGAGAGGATGAGAACTGTTCCTATAACTTCACTAGTGTGAGCCACCTCCATCTATGCCATTTGTTCATTCATCTGTAATTTTGAGTCAAAGAACTGCCCAGAACTCTGACTGGCTTATTAAGTTCTTCATTGTCATGCAATTAGTATGTGTCAGAAGTCTTACTGTAGCCAAGTTTACTGCCCTTTTCTCTCCATGCAGTGTTATTATCACGATTCCACAGAAAATTGAGTTTCAAAGAGGTAAAATGATATAACCATGATCACACTGCTTGCAAGGAACAGAATCAAGACTTGAACCTATATTATTTGATTCCCAGATGAATTATTTATTTCCAAAAACTTTGGTTTTCAGATATACTTCCGTTTCCAATTTATTTATCAGCTCTCCTCTTTCTTTTTTAAAAATTAATTAATTATTATTATTTTTGCTGAGGCAGTTGAGGTTAAGTGACTTGCCCAGGGTCACATAGCCAGATATAGTAAAGTGTCTGTGGCCAGATTTGGCCCACTCTATTTACTCTCACTCTATTTACTCACACTCTATTTACTCTTCCACCTAGCTGCTACCTAGCTGCCCTTTCTCTTTCTTTCTTAAAAGCCACACTTTTCCATCTCCTAAATTATTTTTCTTTAGGGATTTTCTTAATATAGGTAGAATTAAATAATGAATTCCCAATTTTTTGGAGGAGCATCCTTAAAGCATATAAAGACTATCTAATTAATTCCATTAATTTGTTATTTTTTTCCCTTTCTATAATTTTTTGTGGTTCTATATTCAATTACCACTACACAAACTTTCTTTCTTGCTCACTGGAATATCTTCAAAATAAGATGATTTAAAAAAAATCACTAAATTCTGTAATATACTAAATGTAATCCTAAAAAAAGCAATATGAAAAGGCATCTTTCTGCTTTTATTGCCAGAGGTGAGAGATTGGGCTAGCTCTTAGAACATACTTCCTCTTTATGCATCATATAATTTCTTTTATATCCATTTGATTTAAGAAACACTATATACAAACTTTGGAGGAATATATATTTCACATGAAGAAAGACTCATCTGTAATGTCTTATCTTTTTCTTCTCAATTTTGTTACTGAAAATATGTTGTCATCAATCTAGATTCCTTCATGTAGGATTTTGTCTTATCTCAACAATCCCTTGAAAACTTTTCGCGAATAGGTTTTAGACTGTTGGAGATATTCTCATAGACTTCTATATTTGTTTCAAAAGGACTGGTGATTCTGTTCCTGTTAACGTTTTTGAACTTATCTTTTCTTTTTTAGAAACTGAGAGATCTCAAGACATAAAATTTGAATCTTAGCTCTTCACCATGATTAGAGGTAACATGAAAACAATTGTTTTCTCTTTCTATTTTCAGTGGAATTCTTGTTTGAACCTTAACAGCAAGTTGCAGAAAATAAATAATTTATTACTACAGAAAATGCTTTTGGGAGAGGTGTACTTTTTATAGCTTTAGTGACATTTCTCATCTATAATTAGGATGAGAAAATTGTGAAGGCCAAGTCAAGAGGAAAGAATTGTACTGAAATATTCTATAATTTAGACATAAAATATCTGGTGTTTTTTCAATTTTTTGTTAGTGTGGCCTAAAGCATTTTGTTTAAAAAAAGATAAGCAATACTATAGCTGTTCTTTAATGCTTCCCAATTGTAAGGTAAATAACAGGGCCATGTTTCTGAAATCCTTCACAAACTAGACCAGTCTCAAAGAAGTTGATAGTTCAGTGCTCCCCAGGTACACATTTCTTTTACACAAGTAGTTATCTCTATGATGCAGATTCAGCTCTGTGGTTTCCAGCATGTAAACAAAGCCCTTAGAACAACCTTCCCTTTACATTAAAGTGGAAATGAAAATTATTTATTTCCCAAAACTTACTTTCAGAACTACATCCAAGTTTCCAATTCATTTATCTGCTCTCCTCTTTCTTTCTTCAAGGCTACACTTTTCAGTCTCCTAAATTATTATCTGCTAAAGATCTTCTTAATGTAAGTAGAATTACATAATGAAAGTTTAGTTCTTTGGAGGAGAATCTTCAAAGCATATAAGGATTATTCTAATTAATGTTATTATATTCTGACAGCCTTATGTTATTTTTCCCCCTTTCTGTAAATTTTTTTGTGGTTTCATCATTAATTATCACCACAGAAACTTTCTTGCCCACTGAAATATCCTCAAAAAATGGTTTTAAAATAGTAACTATTTAAATTCGGTAATACCATATGACTAAGTGTAATCCTAAAGAAGAGATATGAAAAGGCACCCCCTTCTGCTTTTTTTGGTCAGAGGTTAGGGACTGTGGGAGGAGATAGAATATAACAGACTTTTTGGAAGTGTTGGTTGATTCTGTTAATTAATATGTAAAGTAACGACAAAATGAATCCATATAGTTTCATTTAAAAAAAATTCTTTGATGACTCTCTAATCATAGACATTGGGCAATGCATAAAACAGGGAGATTTGCACAGACTGGTGATATTTTGCCACAATGATTGAGGAGATTCAGAACGTAGTCCTAGGAGAACATGGATCCTCTCTCTGACTTATGTGGCTCATCCTCCACACAAATTGAAATTAATTCCTATCAGCTAAATATCAACTAACAAAACCATAATTTTATCATTTATATTGTTTTGCATTTTTCAAATTTGGTTAAAAGATATTTTGGTAAAAAAATATATTTTAATCTATGTCTTTCTGTAGATCTCAAGCATGGCACCTCTCTTCCAAATGCTCTTGTTTATTTATAATATTGAATTAGTTGTATCAAAACTCAGAAAAATGAATGATTTCTTCCCTTGAAATGCTCTTCCCCTTCAGGAACCTCCTATATAGTCTTGGCCAACTGTTATGCTCAAAGGCATAGTTCCACTGAATAAGATGTATGAGATTGCCTTTAGGGCCACATATCCAAAGAGTTAGTGTAAGGCTTCCTGACCAATATCTCTGGAGCAATGTAGTCTGGAATTCCATTTGCTGATTTCAGGAAATAATCATCCCCCTCCTTCCTAGCACTTGCCAAAGAAAAACCTTGCAGTTTGTGCTTGTACAGAAAACTTTCTTGTTTCAATTCCCTATGTGCGATGTCCAGTGTGTTCAAGTACATGACACCATTCACCATGCTCTGTGATATTTGAGTGGCATTCTTTTTAGGAAAGGTTCCTCTGTCAATTATCTGTTTAAATAGCTCCCAGTCAGTGGCTACCTCAATTGTCATTTAGACATGATACTAAGTCTCAAACATCTCAATGACCTGCATAATGGTTGTATGGCAAAACCATTGTAATCTAACCAGTGTAGATTTGTGTATTTCCCTCGCTCCCAGGTACTTGGCCAGGATCATCTTGATGGCAGGATTGTTTAGCAGCCTTATTCAACCTGCACAACTCCCCAGAAGCAGACCTTTCAATTATTGCCTTGGCATCAGGGATTAATCAGGGACATATCTGAACTGGCATTTTCCATAATGATGTTCTGAGGTTCCTGATACTCCAGATTTCTAACAATATGAACACTTGACTCTGGTTGATTTGATGAGTCAGAATTGGAGACCTTCCCTATCATATATCACTGAGGAAAATTTCATACACTTCAGTCTATGTAGAATATAAAACTCAACTTTTTTTTTAACTAGAACCCTTTCAATATCAACTTCCACTCTTAATCACAATTATTAAAGGGAAAATTAGAGAAAGGGGAAGGAAAATATTAATATGAAGGTGGCACTGTGGTAGATAATGTCACATATAGAAGAGGTGGTTCTGTTCTTACATAAGGTTAAGATCTAAATCGGAAAATAAGACATATCTATAAATGTATAAGCTTGAGAATAATATTAAAAGGAAAAAAAAGTGCAACAAACTATATAGTAGGTAGTTTAAACTATTACCTGACAACTGGTATTGTTCTGAAACTAATATATCATTATATCTTACACCAAAATGATAAAATATAATTCTGAAAAGAAAAAGATTTAAACATTAAATATATATACAACGTTTTCTCTATCTCTGTATTTCTTTCTCTCCTTTCCACCTTCTCCCTGGCTTAACCTCTTTTATATCTCTCCCTCTAGCTCTGTGTTCTATTCTCTCACTTTATCTCTCTCTCTTTGTCTTTCTCTCTCACTCTCTTCCTCTCTCTCTCTTTCTCTCTCTCTCTCTCTCTCTTCTCTGTCTCTGTCTCTCTCTTGCTCTTGCTCTCGCTGTCTCTCTGTCTCTCTCCTCTGTCTCTGTGTCTCTCTGTCTCTGTCTCTCACTTTGTCTCTGTCTCTGTCTCTCTTTCTCTCACTCTCTCTGTCTCTGTCTTGCTCTTGCTCTCATTCTGACTGTCTTTCTGTCTCTCTCTGTCTCTGTCTTTCTTGTCTCTTTCTGTTTGTCTGTGTCTCTGATTCTCTCTCTGTCTCCCTCTCTGTTTCTCTCTGTCTTTCTGTCTCTCTGTTTCTTTCTGTCTCACTTTCTCTCTGTCTCTCTCATCTCTTTCTCTGTTTCTCTTGTCTCTTTCAGTTTGTCTGTCTCCCTCCCCTCCTTCTCTCTCTCTCTGTCTCTCTCTCTGTCTCTCTCTTTGTCTCTATCTCTCTTGTCTCTTTCTCTGCCTCTGTCTCTCTTCTCTCTGTCTCTTTTCTCTCTGTCTCTCTTTCTCTTTTTCTCTTTCTCTGTCTTTCCTCTCTTTCTCTGTCTCTTTGTCTCTCTTGTTTCTCTCTCTCTGTGTTTCTCTCTCTCTTTCCCCCTCTCTCTCTCTCTTTGTCTCTTTGTCTCTCTTGCTTCTCTCTGTCTCTTTCTGTTTCTCTCTCTCCGTGTTTCTCTCTGTCTCTCTTGTCTCTTTCTCTGTCGTCTGTCTCTCTTTCTTTTCCTCTCTTTCTCTCTCTGTCTTTCTCTGTCTCTCTCTGTCTCTCTCTCCCTCTCCTCCTCTTTCCCTCTCTACCCCCACCTTTCTCTCTCTTACCTATAAAAATGCTCCAGGTGACTTGACATGCAGAGAATGATTTCAGATCTAAGGTAAATGCACAGCCTGAAACTAACATAAAGGTGAGGAAGACCAAAGTAGTACTTATGAAGAGTCCTAGAATTTCTGAGCAAAATGTAGATTACATACCTTTAGTTTCATTTGAAAGATGGGGTAATGCATATCTACATACATTTTGTAAATCTCAATGGGAAATACTAGATGTAATTGATACCATTTGTCATGGATATAGTTCATACCTATATCTTTTTGTGATATAAATATGAAGAAACTTGTAGATTTGCTGGAAGGATCCTAGGTTTCTTAGCCATGCTGTCTCTAAGATTAAAAAAAATTGAAATGCCCCCATTGCTGTGGAGGAAAATTAATGGTGAAAAAAAAAAAGATTACCATAGAGGCTTGTGGGCATTCGGTTTCTATAGATTCCATTATAGTAAAATCTCAGCAGAAATGACTTCAAAAAAGATGTGTTGAATAATATGTATGGCACTATCAGTGTACTTGTAAAAGCTTTTTAAAAAATGTCTCTCTTTTTGACATCTAGGAAGAGGAAGTAAAGAAAAAAAATTCTTTGCTTAAATCACAAAGTGTAAATGTATTTTTCTTAAAGTTTCTAAAGCTACTCCCAGTAAAATTATGAATTGAGAAAATTTTCTTTCCCATTTTCCTTTAGATGTTTTTGATGGACATCATGCCATCTCACAACCCACAATCCATTACATGACCCAGGCATCCAACTAACTGCTATATTTAATTTATCTAAAACAACACATACTAAATCTGATTAACATGATAGTTGCATATGAAGAAAGATTTTTTTTAAGTAAAGTCTTCTGTATCTTCAGAAATGAGATCACTGGGCATCACTGGGGCTGATTATTTTATGAGAAAATATGGGAATATTAGAAATATTTTTAAAATAACTTAACTATTTGTTCCCTGGGTTCCTGCAAATTGTAGTCACTATTCGATGCTGATTAAAAACAACTAATAACAAAAATCCAAGGAAAAGTATCTTCCTGTGAAAAGCTGGAATGACTTAAATTATGGTTTGAATTAAACAGAATACTATGGTCAGTCAATTCACCCTGGTTTAGTAGTCCAAGCAATGCAAAAACAATGATTAAATAAGCATAAAAAGGTAAGTATGAGGATACAGAGAATCTTGATTTTTAAGTACAACTCCATTGCTAACTCCTATGTTAACTTCTCAACCTTGCAGTTATCCTAAATAAATTTACTTTTCAAGTGATGAGATAGGACTAGATGTTCATTGAGGTCCTTTCAACTAAATTCAGTGAAAAGATATTCAAGACTTCTTTTTTTCTGAGAATATAGACACAAATGAAACAATTCTTACCTCTACAGACTTGAATTCTCCTGTGTATGTGTATGAGGAAATGGGCAGATGATAATGTATACAAATGAAAAAAAACTGTCAAGTTAGTATTGACATAGTATTTTAAAATCGAAAAATCCTTCACATATATTCCATTATCCCATTTAATCCACACAAAAACTCTGTGAGATAAGTAATAGCATTTCCATTTTGCAGATGAACAAATTGATTTGCAGAAAGCTCAAGTGCCATAACCAAGGTAACATAAGTAATGAACTTCTATGGCAGGTTTTAAACTCAGTTTTTCTTAAATCCCAGTCCAGCAATCTAATTAGTATCCCATACTTCCTCAATCAATTATGTATATATTCATTTATAGATATGTGCTTATGTGTGCATGCATACATATGTGAGAATCTACTGCTCTGATAACCTTAAAATTATGCTTCAAAGTTGGTGTCAGTGCTCCATGCTGCACAAGCATGTGAGAGACATATTATCAAAATCTCTGAGATACAACAGTCTCTTCTTATCTGATCATCAATATATTTTATTAATTTCATATGCATATAGACATGAAAAAAATTCTATACTTAACACAGATATGTTCTATTCAAATATAGAATATTTTACATGTTTTTCTCTGCTTCTATCTTCCAACATGACAGATATTCCTTCACTGTGATTTTTATAAATTCCTTTGAGAACTGCAATAAAAATCTTATATCTAAGTATTGACGGCACATAAATCAAAACTATGTGAGAGTACTGTGCATTTTTAGAGATTGGAAAAGTATAAGGTTATTTATAATGCATATTCAGGATAGACTTGTGAAACTTTAACCAAATAAATTATTGAAATATTGCAAGTCAAGTATTTAGGAGAAGGCAGAAAATTTTAAGTGCTAGATACAATGCATAGGGGACTGAACAAGCTCTTTCTACAGTGATAATGACATGTTTTACACACAAAAAGTACTTTCAAAGAGGGAACTTTGCAAATATTAATGTATGTTGACAACAGACAGTATAAAGATATGGATTATTATTTTGTCTATGGAAAGCAGACATAATCAGGTTAAAAGTGATCTATTCAAGATCATAAAGTGAATTTTGCATACTTTTGTATTCATATTGGATAAAAGCTATACTAGAAATTTAAAATATAATTTTTTTCTCAAATTATGAGTCTCTTCAGGGTTGATTATTAGAAATGTTTGTGACAGACTCAATCTGTCACCATATTAGAACATCACTATAAAACAGTTGTACACAACTACCACAGAAACTGGACATTTTAGCTAACATGTTGAGCCTCGCATCAAGAGTACTATTTGATTATGGACTTCTCATTTTCTAAACCCATCCCCCAAACATATCATTGCATTAATATTTTAACACCAGAGTCAGAGTGCTAGTATGCAAATCCTGCCTAAAATATTACTCTGTGACTTTGAAAAACTCACTTAACCTATATGCATTGGTTTCTGCTTCTAAAAAAGAATGAAAAAGTTGAACTTGATAGCTTTTGAAGTCACTTTTGTGTATAAATATATAAGCCTATAATCAAAGATTTGGAAGAAGGACAAAGTATTTCCCTGGATGAATAGTAGTAGGTAAAAGTAAACATAGAAAGTGAAATTAGGAAAGGACTATACTTTTTGGGGCTGCATAATATCTGTAGACATAGGGTCACTAGATTACTAAGTAATATTTAATATTTGTAAATGCTTAAATATTTTAAGAAAGGCATAACATACTTTTTTTTCCTCTGTAAATTAATGGACCTTAGTCAGAGAAATGCCTGTTAGCAACATAAGAGAGATAATTCTATCAAATTTCAAACTTTACCAAATGGAAACTATACAAATAAATTTATAGTATGGAATTATTTGTATATGGATTGATAAAATTCTATCCTCAAAAGACCAATAGTAGGATGCATTCTAATCTTTGAGGCCTCATGGACCTCCTTCAAAAAAGACAATCATCAAAAATCTTTGGAATTCAGCTAACTGAAAGCCGTTGATTCTTTAATGTGAATAATGGCTTTTGGGGAAACTGAGATTTTAATGGATAAAAATTATGATTATAAATCCAGATTTGATATGAGTTTGTCCTAGAGTATGGTCTCATTTAAAGTGAGATAATTTTGATGTTTGACCATCCATAGGTCAGAAATTAACATAAAATACACTTGATATCTGACAATAAGATAATATGGCAATAAGGCTTAGAAACTACATGTATAATAATTACAAGTGTAATTGATTCAAAATCATTCTGTATTGGCTTTTGAATGCTCTTAATTGAGAATGCCAAAGTGATGAAATGATTTTTTCTTTCTTTCTTTCTTTCTTTCTTTCTTTCTTTCTTTCTTTCTTTCTTTCTTTCTTTCTTTCTTTCTTTCTTTCTTTATTTCTTTTTTTTTTTGCTGAGGCAATTGGGGTTAAATGACTTGCCCAGGGTCATACAGCTAGGAAGTGCTAAGTGTCTGAGACTAGATTTGAACTCATGTCCTCCTGACTTCAGGGCTGGTATTCTATCCACTGTGCCATCTAGTTGCCCCATGAACTGATTTTCTATGTAAAATGATCCAGAAATGCATTCAATCAAATTGATGTTGATTGGCAAAAATGTTTTTTATTGATTTAAAATATATAATATTGTTTATATCATTTTGTAGGTTTCTAATATTTCATTGTGATTTTTTGGGATATAAATGTATAAGAAATGCTATTAATTGGGGGATGTTACAGTGATATAATTGTATAATTGGAAAGTAAACTTTTCTTCATAGATCATTGTCATAATGGTTAAAACAAATTGTCATGTTTTTAACTGGAAATATATGCTTTAAAATCAATAACAATAATATAAACTTTGAGAAAAGTCTCAAAGATCTTGCTAATATCTGTAAAGTTTTGTTGTTGTTGTTCTTGTTGCTACTGAAGTTTTTTTTTTTTTTTATTTTAGGAACCTGATAGGTTTTTAGTTTCCTGGATTTTTAGTGTTAGAAAAGTAATTACATTATATTACGTCTGTTAGAGAAATTGCTGAAATAATGCTGTAAAATTCTAAGATAGTGAAGTATTTTAATGAGAAATTTAGATCTCTTAGAACTGAAATAAGAGGACTTGTATATTTATTTTATAAAAAGTGATTTTTACTTGATAGATTTCCTGGCAATTACTTATGAAAATTATCAACTACATCTGAAAAAAGTATTGAAGTTGCATCTTTGATACCACTTTGTATCAAGGGATCCCAGCTGTACAGATTTTATTGTTGTTTTGATGGTTGAGATATAATACTTTCTCATATGGATATCTGTCAGACTAGAGCCTCAAAAGTAGCCAGTCTTTTTCTGTGGTCTTTATTGTCTGTTCGAGAATGGATTTAAACTAGAAAAGATAAATTAAATAAAATTGTCTGCTCCAAAATAAAAGTTAACTAAAATTCCTTCTTGAAATCCTTAGTCTTATGTCAGGTCAGTCTGTGTATGAAAAGGGACAACCTTGGTGCAGTGAATAGAGCATCAGCCCTGAAGACAGGAGGACCTGAGTTCAAATGTGGTCTCAGATACTTAACACTTTCTAGTTGTGTGACCCTGGGCAAGTCACTTAACCACAACTGCCTCAATAAAAAGAAAAAAATAAATAAATAAAAGGCACAGTCTTAATAGTATTTTAACATAATCATAGCCCTCCTTTTTTTCCTTTCATTGCAAATTTGTATAGTCTGGGCAAGTAAAGTACACAAACACACACACACACACACACACACACCTATGTATGTGTGTATGTGTGTGTATATAATGTATAGACAAACATACATGCATACACATTTATATGTAAATATTTGCATAATACATCTCTGTATATATTTGTGTGCATATATATGCATATATAAATATATGTACAAATATATATATATATATATGTACAAGTATATATATATATATATTTGTAATAGTCATAGATGTTCTCTGCTTTTATTTTCAGTGACTTGGAAAGCTATTTGTATTTTATAGTGCAAAACTTCTTAAACTATAACCATATATGGGGTCATGTAACTGAATGTGTCAATTATGAAATTAATGGTCTATTACCAGAAAATGTTTGATGTACATACACACACACACACACACACACACACACACACACACACACACATATATATGTATATCCAGGATTTTGTAAAAGTTTCTCAGGCAAAAAAGGGGTCACAAGTGGCAGAAGTTCAAAAAACCTTGGTGTAGAATTATTTGTTTCCAGGTGCAAGTCTAACTCCCCTAACTTATATTGCCTAATGGTTACTTTATTTAATCATTATGATTTTTACTTGTTGGGAAAAGTTCATCATTAATATGGATTCTATCCTTTTTTAAAGTATTTACTCAAGCTCTTGATAAGATGGGCAGTGAAAGGGATGTTTCCTCTGACTTGAATTATTTTAATAAACTTTCTTTTCAACTTTAACCCAGCTCTGTTTTAGAAATTGTATTTTCTGCTAGCATTAGGATATTCCTCCTAAGGAGGAAATTATGGGAAAACATTTTATTATATTGTTTGAACTTCACCCTGTATGTCTGCGAGACCAGACTTGTTGCTAAGGGACAAGATTTACTTAATGCTTAACTCAGGACAGCCAATTTCTGCTGACCCCAGAAACCTTCCTAGGGAGCCAAAGACTGATGCAAGGAATTTCCAATTTCCTGAGATACACATTTTATTCAATCTATGGGCATTATTTGGAAAGTGCCTCTATATTGGTCATTCCATTTTTGTTTCCTTGGGCCTTTGTTTGAACTCTATCAATGTGTAACTCAAAGATCTTTGGGGGAGGGGACTATTCCTTTTTGATTCACTTCTGTGTTGAGTAACACTTTCAAAAACTTTTTTTTTTCAATTTTGGATTTGTTTTCAAGGAATAAAATCACATGGAGTCATAAGTGGTATTATTAAAAACTTTGTTTCATGAAGGTAGGAAGCAGCTAAGTCTAAGTTCAAATATGAGGGAATCCCTTACTCTCTGCTTGCCTCAGTTTCCTCATCTTATGAGAATCATAGGAGAACCCTATCTCCTAGGATTGTTTTAAGGACAAAATGATAATAATTGCAAAATACACAATATCTGCCAAATAATAGTAAGCACTCTATAAATAATAGCTACAATAATCACCATCATGATGATGATGAAAAAGAAATAGGGAATGTGTTGTCTCATATGGTTCTAAAACTATGTTGTGTGGGGGACAGGAGAAAGGGTTGAAAATGTGATACTCCTTTTCTAGCTATATGGAAAAGAAAATGAAGTTCTTTGGTAGAGAGGTTCTACCAGCATGCTCTCTGTCTCTGTCTCTCATCTCTGTCTCTGTCTCTGTTTCTCTGTGTCTCTGTCTGTCTCTGTCTCTCTATCCCCCCCCCCATTTAATAGCTAATTACAGTTGATAAAATAATGGTGTCTCAAAATGATTTTTAAGTGGTTCAGGATTTGAAGACATCAAATATATCAGACTACTTGCTATCTTGGGAAAAGGGTATGCAAAGGAGGGAAAATTGGAACACAACATTATTCAAGGGTTAATGTAGCAGAATTATCCATGCATGATTTTTTGTTTTATTTTTGCTGAGGCAATTGGGATTAAGTGACTTGCCCAGGGGTCACACAGCTAGGAATCTTAAGTGTCAGAGGCTGGATTTGAACTCAGGTCTTCCTGTCTTCAGGGCTGGTGATCTATCCACTGCAATGCTCCTGCATGTTTTGAAAATAAAAAAGCTTTAATAAAAAAAAGACATCTCACAGAGCAATACTAGAAGGAAATGTTGAACAAAACAAAATAAAACAAAACAAAGAAAATATTAATTTTGACCCAGAAATAGAAAAGGCTACAGAGCAGTCAAAAAGATAGGCTTTGCTCATCAAATAAGAGAGAAAATGAAAATTCTTTGTTTGTTTGTATTGTTTTAATTAAAGCTATTTATTTTCAAAACATATGGATGGATAATTTTTAACTCTTATCTTTGCAAACCCCATGTTCCAAATTTTCTCCTCTTTCCCCCAACCCCTCCCCCAGATGGCAAATAATTCAATATATGTTATACATGTTAAAATATGTTAAATCAAATACATGTAAACATTTATATAATTCTTTTGCTGCACAAGAAAAATCCAATCAAAAAGAAAAATAAATGAAAAAGAAAACAAAATGCAAGTGAACAACAAACAGTGAAAATGTTGTGTGTGATTCACCCTCGGTCCCCACAGTTTCTCTCTGGGTGCAGATAACTCTCTTCATTACAAGATCATTGGAAATGGCCAATCATCTCATTGTAGGAAATGAGTCCATCACATTTGATCATCACATAATCTTGTTGCCATATATAATGATCTCCTGGTTCTGCTGATTTCACTCAGCATCAGTTCATGCAAGTCTCTCCAGGCCTCTCTGAAATCATCCTGCTGGTTGTTTCTTATAGAACAATGATACGGAACGAAAATTCTTAAAGAGATATAGGGAAAGAACTGTTCAGACTGGAATGCTATAGCTGAACTCAGGTTATTGAGTAAGACTCAGTATATATTTAAGATTAAATTAATTCAACAAGTCAGAAGGACCTGAGTTCAAATCCAACCTCAGACACTTCACACTTCCTAGCCATGTGACCCTGGGGCAAGTCACTAACCCCAATTGCCTCAGCACAAAAAAAAAAAAAAAAAAATCTACTTTGAAATTTCCTAATTATAAATTGTATTATTTCATGCTATTATTATTTTTTAATTTGATACATCAGATGACTGACCTAAAAGTAATTTTCTAAGGTTATTAACAATTATCAAATAAAGTCAAGTATCTAGTGTTTTTTCATAGTTCTTAATAAATATCATTTAATTTGGTAAGTGAACTTTAAGTAGGCTTCCTATTTGAAGAATTTGAGTGCATAATCATTTCTAAGCAAATGCTTTAATTGATGTTGCTAAAGCTACATGATAGCCAATAAAAGAGCAACAAAGGTGCTATTGTGACAAAAATAATTTTGTAGTTAGACAGTCATAGGCACAGTGAACTTCAACAATACATGCCTGAATATGAGCAGACTTCAACATTTTGTTCTGTCATATTTTTTTCTTAGAAAGTAGTGCATTATTCTTAAATCAAATATAGGTTTTCATGACTGACAAAAATCAAATAAAAATTGTTACATTATATAAGATTACTGTATTTATGAACTTAAAAAATAAAACGTGTTTGTCTCAGTCTATGTAGCCTGAAAAAACAGGAACATTAGAGCTGGTACTTGGAGGGAACCAAAGGCCAATGAGGTGAAGAGACTTGTCTGGTCTATCCTACTAATTATTACCAGAGGTAGTGTTCAAACTCTGGTTCTATGACATTTATTCCAGTGATCTTTACACCAACACCTAGATAACAAGCAAACGAGACTGGGCAACTTACTCCAATTTGTCTCATAAGCCTGAGAATGACAAAACTAGGAAGAATTACCACTACCATTACCATTACCATCATTATCATCACTGACATTTTATCAGTTACCTGAGCAGCGCTGAACTCCTATGATGTTATATAAGGTCTTGGGGAATGGGGGGGGGCACCAGGAATACCCACACAAGGTATCAGAAAACTCAAATTTTATCAATCCAGATAACTCCATTTTGAGATTACTTGTTACTAGGACTAATTCCACTCTTCAAAATCCCTCCCTTGTGACTCACAAAATTTCTCTTTTTTACAAAGAGATCATTTCAGGTATGACATTACTTTATCATGGCAAACCAAATCAACAAGCATTGAATATTAAATACTATATGTCAGGCATTATGTTCATTCAATCTTGGAGAGACAAAGAAAAATAAAAATACTCCCTCCTCATTTGAGAAACACATATTAAATGATAACCACTTCCCTCAAACAGTCCTTCCCCTTTAGAGCCCCACCCACCCCTTTTCTCCCCCCTTTCCCTCCTGTTTCCTTATAAGTACGTCTATTATTCCCTCAGAGCCAAATCTGATGAGATGGAGATTAACCCAACTCTCATTCCCCTCCCTTTTTTCCCCTCAATCATTATAGGTTTTCTTTGCCTCTACATGTGATGTAATTTCCCTTATTTTACCTCCTTTTCCTCTTCTTCCAGTGTTATCCCTTTTATACCTCTAATTTCTTTTTCAGTTTATCATATCATAATAATCATAAAATCACAATAATCATATCAAAGTAATCATAAGGTAATAATAGATTCATAAAATCAACCCTCATTCTATAAGTATCTATAACATAAATATAGTTCTCAAGAGTTTTTTTTTTCTTGTTACCTTTTTATGTTTCTCTTGTGTTCTGTGTTTGTAGATCAAATTTTTTGTTCAGTTCTGGTCTTTTCAGTAGAAATAGGTGAAATTCTCCTATATCATTGAATGACCATCTTCTTCCCTGGAAGATAATGCTCATTCTAGCTGGGTAACTTATTCTTGGCTGTAATCCAAGTTCCTTTGCCCTTCGGAATATCTGATTCCAGGCCCTTCGATCCTTCAAAGTAGAAGCTGCTAGGTCCTGTGTGATCCTAATTGTGGCTCCCTGATATTTAAATTGTTTCTTTCTGGCTTCTTGTAATATCTTTTCCTTGGTATGATAGTTCTGGAATTTAGCCACGATATTTCTGGGGGACTTAATTTTTGGGTTTCTTTCAGGAGGGAAACACATATTAAATGGGTGAGAAATTAACAAATAAATATACAATACACATAATTATTTGGTTATACTCTCACTCATTACACACACACAGTAAATATATAAAAGAGGAGCTATATATTATCATATCATACATTTATGCACATATATAAATATATTATATTATGTCATATTATATATTATTTTCTTAGATAGTTATATATCATATATAAATATTACATTGTGTGTGTGTGTGTGTGTGTGTATGTGTGTGTGTGTGTAGTACAATTTTAGGAGAAAGATTAGATCTGGATTATACATCTGGGCAAGGCTATTAAAACTGAACCATGCTGATGACAGCAACAAAAAGGAATATAAAAACAGAAGAGGGCTCAAGATAAAGCCTAAAGATCTACTAATGCTTAGGAGTAAAAACATATTTAGTGACATTGTAAAGTACCAGGACCTAGACTGAGTAGTATCACAGATATCCAGGGAAGAGATAGTGTATTTGAATTTGTTAGAGAAAATGAGAATCTAATAAATTATTAATTGAGAAAGGATGAAAAGATAAGAGAATCCAGTATATAATCCTGAGGGACAGCTGCTTTGAAAGTATTCCATATTCTTTTTTGTATTACCATCTCTTAGCATACCGCCTGGCATAAAGTGGATACTTAACAAATGCTTGTCTAGCTAGAACTTGATCCATCAATTGATAGCTTGAAGTCACAGAAACTCAACCTCTTCTAAATTTTCCAAACTGTACTATTAATAAGATTTTATCTCTATTTTCTTTGAAGATATTATGAAAGTTAAGCGTATGGAGTCTACAGAATTATAATGTGGAATGAATAGAAAGATGGAAGAAGGAAGAAAGAAGCAAATAATATTAGACAAGAATCCTACTCAGTATTTTGTGTATATTAATTCTTGATAAATGTTTGATGAATGAACAACAAAAATAAGGGTAGCCATTCATGACAGCTGTTCAATCAATAATCCTTTTCTAGGATCTACCCTCCAAAAATTGCACACACACACACACACACACATTCACACATATACATGTGTATATATATACATATAAAACACACATATGCACATGTATGCATATAGATATATACACACATACAAATGTATGCATATGTTTGTGGTTTCGAATTTTTTATTATTATTCATGCTTGTGTACATGGTCAAATTTTTTGTTATTATTCATGCTCATCTACATGGCCACATGCCTACTCCCAAAGTAAAAGAATACTGAGATTTTCTAAACCTGTAATTTAAAAAGAGTGTGTGGGGGGAAGTCTGCATTTATTAGAAATTCCAAATAATTTCTTCTGTATGGAGGCTAAATTTCCTAAATTATTGCTTCATTTTGTCTGTTTTGCTTTTTTTTTTTAGTAGAGAACTAGACAAAACTGTAATTTTACAAGTCAGGACTATAGATATACATGCATACATGTATGTTCACATACACATATAATATATACATATATGTTTAGTTTTCTTTACATTGTATATCATTCTCTCTATAATATACAACATGTATATTACACATTATTATACATGTTTCTAATATATATGTGTTATATATATGGATATATGTGTGTGCATGCATATGCATTTGCATGCATGTGTGTGTATAACAAAACTAAACAGAGCCAACTATTAAGGATTAAAACCCTTTGACTTTTTCTCCAGAATGTACAATGCTCATCTTTATATTTGCCTCATTTTTTATGTTTAACGTGAAGGAATTAAATACTGAAGGAAGGCCTCCTTTTTGGTGATAACAACAATAGCAAACTTACTTAAAATCTCTTAATAAAAGCTCCTTATCCCACTGTGAAGAGAACTGAATAAGGGTAATAAATATGAGAATATCTTCCAAATCTGGCTATAATATATAATGTCTGAAAAGTTAATTGGAGTCTCTTTGTGAAGGGTTTTATTACTCAGGGAATTTATATTTTGTCTTATGCAGTTAGATGATGCAGGGGATAGAGTACAAGGCTTGAAGTCAGAAAAATTCATCTTCCTAAGTTTAAATATGACCTCAAATAATCACTAGATGTGTGACTCTGGCAAGTCACTTAATTTTTTTTGCCTCAGTTTCCTCATCTGTAAAATGAGCTGGAGAAGGAAAGGGCAAACCACTCCAGTATCTTTGCCAAGAACACCCCAAATAAAGCCACAAAGACTCAAATATGACTGAACAGCATGAACAACATATTTTATCTTAAAGGCAAATTGAAGAAACAGGTATATAGAGAAGAATTCATGTGCTCTGGGATTGTTATAGTAGATATGAATGCCAAGCAGAAACTCTGGGGATTACTCAACTGTGTCCTGGTTAAGGCGATAAAATTGCTTCTGAGTAATAAATAAATAAATGCACAAATACATAAAAATGGAATAACTCTTCAAAAGACTGTCACCATAGTGATCAAGTTGACATGAAGGATAGATTGAGGGGAATTTCTTCATGAAGAAGGCAAGATACAACAAACAAATCAGAAGTTCTAATACATTATTTGCTGGAAATACTTTGGGTGAACAGTAAACCAGGCAAGTCACATTTGTACATGAAATCAACTAAAGACATGAATACTTTAATTACATATCAATATTGTATCACAAAAAATGGAAACGTCTAATCAACTGTGTGTGAGAAATACATACTGCTTTTTATCAATAATACCTTTAGCTCCAAGATATGCCAAAAAATGCTTTGCCAGCCAATAAAGCATAAGAAAAAAAATTCCTCAGCCAAGGAGGCTAGATAACATGAGACAGAATTGAGGAACTTACAAAAAGTGAATTTGAGATAATTGAAAATATCCATTTAAAACTAAATTTAATAATTAAAACTAAAATGTAATAGTGGGTGTCTCAAATAATTTTGAAAAGTAGATGGGCAAATATGGAATGGAATTAAAAACAAACAAAAAACCTTTAAAATTTGATTTAATGGGAATTTGGTCTAAGAAGTTGCCAAAATGCTTTCCTTTTATTAATAACCTTCTGTCCTTATTAATACACTGATTAAATAACTCAGAATCTATGTCTCTTGAACCATTTTAAATGTTACAGTTATGACTAACCACAAAGTGATGAGACTTCTACTTTAGATTCTTAACAAAAAGTTTGTCTTCATTTGGACCCACATGGAATATTTCTCCAAAAGGACAGTTCTCTTTTAGGACTCTGGCAGGGATCTGATTTTCTCTTTTACCAATTTTATTTGAGTGAACTTGTAGTTGTCTACATGTTTTTAAAGTTTGGGCTGCAGTTTTTCTTCAATTTTCACTCTTACAGGGAAGCAATTTTCAGATAATGCATCTACTTAAACAAAATCCTCAAAAATGAGCTATATCTGGATGAGAGAGAAAACCTGTATACACAGTAAGGGGCCACCTGGAAAATTTGGGATATTATGGATATTCAGTTTTCAAAACCAACTGCTGGTAATCCCCCAAAGTACAAGCAATATATATTTAATTTCTTACAGAACTAGGGCTTTGGAATAGTGAAATCTCGACCAGTTCTTTGTGACAAAATCTCTGAAGCTGTAGTCCCTGCTTTCAAGCTTTTGGGGCTACATTTAAATTAAACTCTGTGCGTGCGTGCGTGCGTGTGTGTGTGTGTGTGTGTGTGTGTGTGTGTGTAAGGAAATCTCCTAAAATTCCCTTTCTTCCTCTCCCACCACTGAAAAGGTAGATGTGAAGTTATGCAAGCTATCTCCATAAAAGTTGTAGATTCCCTCTACCTCTACCCCCCAAAAACAGCTCAAGAAAAATTAAAATTTAAAAAAGTATTCACACAAACAAGACACCAATCAGTTCTTTTTTGGGCATGGGGAACAATTTTCATCATTAAGTCTTTCAGGGTAGTGTTTTGGGTCACTGTATTTCTGAGAATAGCAAAGTTGTTCACAGCTGATCATCCCAGAACATTGCTTTTACTTTGTACACAGTCCATTTCACTTTGCATGAGCTGGTGGAAGAATTTCCAGGGTTTTTCTGAGAGCATCCTGCTCATCATTTCTTATAAAACAATAGCATTCCATCATAAATGTTGAGATTCGGAGAATGCAGCCAGGCCTTTCCTATACCAGGGTCATTGGAGTGACAGGGTTAGCCACCAAAATGTTGGGGTATGGGATAAGACCCCAAAAGTATATAAAAGTATATTAAGATTATGAACCATTGTCACAAGTCAACCCAAAAGAATTTGTTGGCATAGAGTTGTAAATCAAGGGGCAAAGATTTTATTATCCTGCTAAGAGTGAAATAAATTCCAATTATTGGCAAGGAAAGAGGTTTTTATCAATTTATAATGAGAAAACCAAGTTCCTTAGTGGAACTTATAATTAACCAGGAAGAAGACATAATTAATGGGAAGATACCATGAAGTGGGAGTACACCATTGACTGGTGGTCTAAATTCATAGAGTCTAAATTCATGTAAAAATAGTTGTAATAAGGAGTATGCCATTGACTGGTGGGTTGAAATCATAGAGAAGTTAGTAAAGGTCTACAGTATGAGCAGATCTTTCGGGGTTTTGACAAAGTAACTTGGCTTTCTGATTGGATATAGTAAAGGTGGTGTTTCTACAGAACTCCCAAAGTGGGGTGGTACTGTAATCAAAAGAACCCTTGGGAAAAAGGGCAGCTTAAGAACAAAAGGCTTATCTGTGCCCTTCTCTAGTTGCCTCAGGGAGTATTATAACCCTCTCAGTACTTTAGGCTTTCTCTGTTAAACCCCATCTTGATGCTTAGGATCTCATCATAAATATATACCACAACATTTTCAGCTACCCCTAAATGATGAGCATCTCCTCAATTTCCAAATTTTTGCCTGAGAAATGAGCTGTTATAAGTATTTTTGTACATAGAGCTCATTTTTTTTAAATGTCTTTTGGCATATATGCCTAGTAGTGGTATTGTTAGGTCAAAGGGATAGTCCTTTGAGCATAGTTGAAAATTGCTCTACTGATTGGTTGAATCAGTTCACAATTCTACAAACAACGCAATAATGTCTCATTTTTTCCACATACCCTCCACCATCTGCCATTTTCCTTTACTGGTCCATTAGCCAGTCTAATAAATATGAGATAATACTTCAGAATTCTTTTGATTTCCATTTCTCTAATCAGTAGTGAGAAGAGGCTCTATTCTTAGTGCTTTCAGGCAGATGTGGGTGTCAAAAGTGAGTAAACTAAGTGAGATATTAAAGCAAGAAAGGAAAATAGTTTTCAACCTCAATTTTTTGCTTTCTGGGTCACTAAGGTTCTGTTCCATTTGTTTCTGTTTCTATGTCTGCTTGTGTGAGGTTTTCTAAGATTAGCTTGTTAAGAAACAGAACTGAAAAAAGCCGAGTGAACTTCCCCAGCTATCTGTTTAAAAAGGGTAATTTTGAGTTTTGTTGGGGGAAAGTATTTTCTTTGGAAACTGAAGCACTTCCTTAAATTAAAAGTCCCAGTTTTTACTAAAGGGTCCAGAGCTGAAGCTTGCAAGGACCAAAGAGAGAAAGCTAACTTCAGTGAAGTGAAGTGAAATTCAAATTCATCTAAAGTGAAACTAAATAACTACAAAAGGGATTTTTTTTTCCTGTGCTAGAATAAAGTTAAAAGGCAAAGCTAAAGACAAATAAGTTAACAGTTTTGAGTAAATTTGAATGGGAATACTTACTACTTACTGTGAGTCTGATAAATTTTGAACTAAGAGGAAAGGATAGGTAGAAATAGGAAGAAAAAAAAAACTATAATGGGAAAAAAACCTATTTGGAGCAGATTAGAGATGGAAGGGATAACAATGAGATCCATCCCTGAGCCACATGGAAGTCTAACATAAGAGAGAAAGATAGATGAGAGAAACATTACAAGCCAGTTGGAATAAGGTACTATCTGGAATGTGGTTAGAAGAACAATTAAGAAAAAAAAAAACAACAACAAAAAAACTTAAGAATTTCAAGGAAATTAATGAACAAAAATACAAATCAAGGTGGCCTAGCTGTGCCAGACCTTAAACTATATTATAAGGCAGATGTCATCAAAACCCATTTGGTATTGATCAATGGGAAAGGTTAAGTTCACAAGACACAATAGTCAATGACTATAGTAATCTAGTATTTGATAAACTCAAAGACCCCAGCTTCTGTGATAAGAACTTAGTATTTGAAAAAAAAATTGTTGGAAAAATTGGAAATTAGTATGGTGGAAACAAGAAACTGACCCACACCTAACACCCTATACCAAGATAAGGTGGAAATGGGTTCATGATTTAAACATAAAGAGTGACATATATTATAAGCAAATTAGAACAACAAAGGATATTTTACCTCTCAGATCTGTGGAGAAGGAAGGAATTTGTAGCCAAAGAAGAACTATAATATATTATCGAATACAAAATGGATAATTTTGATTATATTAAGTTAAAAGTTTTTGTACAAACAAAACCAATGCAGACAAGATTAGAAAATTTTTTTCATACGGGAGTTCTGAGATATAGAGATCGACTCAAATATATAAGAATTCAAGCCATTCTCCAACTGATAAATGGTCAAAGGATAAGAACCGACAATTTTCAGATGAAGAAATTGAAACTATTTCTAGTCATGAAAAAATGCTCTACATCACTATTGATCAAAGAAATGCAAATTAAGATCATTCTGAGCTACCTCTACACACCTCTCAGTTTGTTGAAGATGACAGGAAAAAATAATGGCCAATATTTGAGTGGATGTGGGAAAACTAGGACACTGACAGATTGTTGGTGGAACTGTGAATGGATCCAACCATTCTGGAGAGCAATTTGAAACTATGCCCAAAGAGTTATCAAACTGTGCATACCTTTTGGCCCAGCCTATATCCCAAAGAGATCTTAAAGGAAGAAAAGGGCCCCACATGTGCAAGAATGTTTGTGGCAGCCCTTTTTGTAGTGGCTAGAAACTGGAAACCGAATGGATGCCCATCAATTGGAGAATGGCTGAATAAATTATGGTATATAAATATTATGGAATATTATTGTTCTGTGAGAAACGACCAGCAGGATGATTTTAGAGAGGCCTGGAGAGACTTGCATGAACTGATGCTAAGTGAAATATGCAGAACCAGGAGATCATTAACCATGGCAACAACAATACTATATGATGATCAATTCTAATGGACATGGTTCTCTTCAACAATGAAATGATTCAAACAAGTTCCAATTATTCAGTAAAGAAAGCCATATACACCCAGAGAGAGGCCTGTGGGACCTGACTTTGGGCCACAATATAGCATTTTCATGCTTTTTCTGTTGATGTTTGCTTGCATTTTGTTTTCCTTCTCAGTTTTTTTTCTTGTAGATCCAATTTTTCTTGTACAGCAAGATAACTGTATAAATATGTATACATATATTTGATTTGTCATGTAGTTTAACATAATTAGATTACCTGCCATCTAGGGGAGGGAGTGGGGGAAGAAGGGAAAAATTTGTAATTCAAGGTTTTGCAAGGGTCAATGTTGAAAAATTACCCATGCATATGTTTTGCAAATAAAATGCTTTAATAAAAAAAGAAAAAAAGAAGAAAAAAAGAAACATTATGGGAACAGGGAAGAACAGGGTTCATTTTCAGAGGACACTTTAGGGAAAAAAAAAAGCTTTTACCCCAAACAGCAATGTGAAACAGCTCCCTGCCAAAAGGGAATTTATAGAACTCAAAAAAGAATTTAAAAATCAAATGAGAGACATTGAGGAAAAACTAAATTCAACTAAACCAAAATATAACCATCCAAGAAAAACAAGATTATGAAAAAAAATTATCCAACTAAAAAAGGAGGTACAGAATCTGAAAGATGAAAATAATTTTAAAAAATTTAGAATTAGGCAAGGTAAAGCCAGTGAAGTTATGAGAGAACAAGAAATAACAAAATAGGTGATAAAGAATGAGAAAATAGAACAGAATCTGAAACATCTTATAAGAAAAATGACACATCTGGAGAATAGATCAAGAAGAGAAAACATGAAAATAACTGGACTTCCAGAAAGTTGTGACCAAAAAGAGAACCTTAACACAATAATGCAAGAAATAATTCTAGAAAATTGTTTTGGAGTGACAGAACATAAGGGGAAAGTAGAAATGGAAAAAATCCATTGATTATCATCTCAAAGAGATTTTTTGTGGAAAATACAAGGAATATTATTGACAAATTTTGAAACCACCAGATCAAAGAGAAAATTTTGCAAGAAATAAGAGAAAAATAATTCAATATGTTGGAGCTACAATTAGAATTATGCAAGACTTATCAGCAGCTACAATAAAAGCGTACAGGTCCTGGAATCATATCTATTGACAATGAAAAGAAACTAGGCCTATGGCCAAAAACATCATATCCAGCAGAATTATTAATTGTGAATGAGAAGAAAAAGGACATTCAACACTCTTGCAGATTTTCAGGACTTTCTATCAACCAAACCCAAACTTAGTAGAAAATTTAACATATAAGTTTAATACCAAAGATCAATTTTAAGGAACTCAACATGGACAAACTGTTTAAACATGGACAAATTGTACTTTTTTAATATGGGAAAATGTATACTATATTTTAGCCCCCCAAAAAGATTGGCAGAGTAAAAATAGTAATCAGGTTATATAAATGAGGTAGAGAGGAAGAATAGATACAGAGGCATTACAGGGGGGAGGAGGGTTACTATTTCTAAAAATCTGCTCACATTGGTAATGGCTTCAATAGACAAAACTCCATATATACCATGAAGAGTATAGCATCCTCCAAAATCTATAAAGAAATAAGGGAGGAAGGATGGGTGGATGGGGAAGCAAAGGGTGAGGGAAGAAGTCAAGGGAGGGATCCATGGGTAAGGGAAGATTAATAGCAAGGCAAGTTAAAGAGCAGAATTAAAGAGGCAGCAGAGATAGGAAAGACATGTGTGTGTGTTTGTTCAGTGGGTATGGGTGTAATATATTTATATACTTATATGTCTACATATGTATACATAAACATATATTTTCTTAACAGTAGTTTTCTTGAGAGTGGAGAATGAAAGGGGGAAAAAGAATAAAGTAAAGTGCACATCAGAGAACCAAAGAACAATTTACAAAGAACTGAAGAAAGAAAAAATGGTCATTTGTGAATATAATTTCTTCTACTAATATATATATATATATATATATATATATATACTTTCTTAATCTGATAATTTGTTGTTATATATTTTGAATCCTCAGCTGATGTTCTGCTGAACACATGACAATGTTGTCTTTTGTTTTGCTTTATTTTGTTTTGTATTTCTTTTCTGTTTTGCTTTCTTTCTTTTTTGCTGTTTTTTCAAATAAAAAAATAAAAAGATATGCTCATAATGTAGATCCTTGCTAACTTCCCTATGAACTTACCTTGTTTCATGGACTAGCTTTCTTCCAGTTACAGCAAACTCCTTTGCTAAACATCACAATCTAGGAATCTAAACTCCTTTGAGAGTTACTCCTGTAATCTTCCATTTGCCATGTTTTAATAATTAATTGTGAGTTCCACTAGAAACTTTGTTTTTTTCCCTTCTTAATTGCTAAAAAAACCCCTCTTTTCCTTGCTAAACATAGTTATGAATTCAGCCTTTTCTTAGCAGTGTAATAAAATCTTTGCTCCTTGGCTGAACCTCAACACTACCACTTTTAAAAATCTTTTGTAGTAGGTTAACTGGAAATATTGAATTCCATAATGTGAAATATTTGAAATAAATAGTCCTTGAGTGAAACAAAATACTAAATAATTGAGGTTATAAATTAATATTCTGTAGGATAACATTTGGAAAATAGATTCAGGTATAATTAAATTTATTCTGATCTTGTTTTAAGGGAAATTTATTTATTATTGTTATTATACTGTATCAGGAAACTTGTAGCTGTTTACTTCTAAGCCAAATTACACCACTAATGTGATTTGTAAAGTGTATCAAGAAAATGCTAAACATTAACTTTATAATTTATTGTATTAGAAATACTTTTAGAAAATGAATTCATTCTATTTTTATTAGTAAACTAATTTATTGCAGTTATTCAATATTAATAATCATTGTGTTCAAACCTACTTGATTAGTAAGACTTAAACGTTTGAAGAGAAAGCATTTTATGGATCTTGAATACTCTTTTTGAGTTTTATTGTTAGGACCTTGGACTGTCCTTAAATAGGTTCTTTAAAAGAAACTTCTGCAACCAGCAGTTCAATGGCAACAACATCTGAGATCTGAGGTTAGTTTCCCTAGGAATAAAATAGGGAGGTTTCCTTGGGAAAGCTACGGTTATGTCTTCTTAATTCATTTTCCCATAAAAGATATCTGTCCATGTGGTTTCATATGCTAGCTACTTATAATGATGCAGGCCTTGAGGACCATTTTTGATGCTATTATAAACATGTCCTTGCTTTTACCTCTCAAGGTAAATTTCTATGATCAGGGTAGACACAATGAAAGTTTGTTATTGCAATACTGAATCTATTAGTTATTAGATTAATACCAAAGCATATGAACTTCTGTAGTAAACTGTAAGTGGACAGAATCTCCCTGTTCTGATATGAATTTGTTTTCACTCTACAACCCTAAGCAAGAAAATCAATGCTTGAAGTCACATGTTTAAGATTCAATTCTTAAAGTATCTCTTTCAGAATGAAATGAATATAATTAGAGTAAGGTAAATAAGCTTGTGAAACAAAGATGTAAATTTAAGTTGTGTAAGTTAAAAATCTTTTTTGTTTTAATTTTACAAAATAGGATTTCAGTTAAGACTTCAGACAATTATGTTAGTGAAGAGTAGTAACTATGGCAAATCTGATTTTACTTATGTTTGTTTTTTTAATCTGGGATTAGAATAGAATGCATACAAATTTAGTTATCTTAAAGATTTTTGGAATTTTTAAAGGGATCCTGCAAACAGTAGTCTGTTTATGTCCACTTGAAGATAGCTAATAATAAAATATGTTTTATTATATACTATTATACTATATTTATTATTTGAAATATTGTCTAATTTTTTCTCTGTTTTTATATTTATACATCTCAACCTAAATCTTTTGTTATTTGTTATTAAACATCTAAAAGCAAAATAATTTGTGTAATATTGGACTTAGGGATGACAAAGCACCTGCTTGCCATGAATATGAGTGATATCAAGATAAGATGCAATTTTTCTGGGATGAATCTTTTAGGGTAACTGATGTGAGATTATAGTCAATACTTGTTATCTAGGATACATGACCTCTGAGACCTGATTCTACCTGGAGTTCTGATCACTGAAACTTGCTATTTAAGATCTTATGGGAGGGTTAACTTCTATTATTTTGAATCTGAATCCAGATATGATCTTCAAAGAATGCTATTAAGTCAAACACCCATGAGGCCAACAACCTTATGGAGTTTTGCATAAATAAACTACTAACGGAAATATGAAAAATAAGTATCTATCTCTTAAAGTTAATAATTAATTAATAATTAACTAATATTAATTGTTACATTAGGATCAAGGTTTTTTCCCTTTTCCATTCCTTATCCAGAAACAAATAGGGTGGGAATCTTTTTTTCTTAGATACAGATTTACCCAGTCCAAGATCTAATCACACAATAAGAGAAATTCTAAATTTGGGTTAATGGGATCCTATTCATTCAATATGCTCACGTAAGTCCTGGAAAAATGTTGACTTTACATATTATCAAGAGAGGTAACATGGAAATTAATATTTATTTGATTAAGATTAGAATGACCTAAGTCACATGCCTCAAGATAACCCACCTCCCATGATTAGTCAATCAGTTGAGTAAGCACTCCGCAGGAAAACCTCTTTTTTAAAGGAAATAAAAATTATGACCCTATAACCATTAGGCATCTTTTGACTAAGACAGATGGCCAAATGGCCATCCTTTTATTAATAACATGTTGGCCTTTTTAATAAAAAAGAAAAAAGATTGTTTTAATGAATGTAACAGAACAATCAGGTTCTGTGTCAAGTAATTCAACAAAAATGAGAATTTGTCATAACCATAATGAATGAATGAAAACACAATATTTGAAAGAAAATATACAAGTTTTTGATAGTATATGTAACAACCATTGCAAGCAAGGAGCACATGGTGGAAAAGAAATTATTTAATCACAATCCTAAGAATAAACATCGAATATCATCATAAAAGAAGAAACTTGATATAGCTAATGATCTATTGTAAAGCTTTGTAACATATTAATATGATAGTATGCTAATGAGAAAAAGCAAATTCTGTATCACCAAATTAAAGGCAAAATATTTACACACACAGTTTTGAATCCAAGAAACCAAAAACATAAAAATTTGATTTCCTTGAAAAACTTCATTAATATTATACATAACAGAAATATGCATATATGTATATATATGTACATATATATACATATATATATACTTCATAGGTGGTGACTGAAGAAAAACTAGAAAATGAGGTCAGTGAAGATAATTTAATTGTTCATAGTAACAAAATTAGGAGCAAAACAATTTTTTTTTTAAACCAGCTTCCTCTATGATATTTCCCGTTTCTCAGACTGGAAATAGAGCAACAACTAACAGGGCTGACTACACTGATGATTGATTGGCATGGAAGATTTGACCTGCTCAATTTATGACCTGAGTCAGTTTGCCTCTCTGTAGGAAGCTTGGTAACCCCTATCATGGAAGCTCCTCATTTTGGTGCCAGATATCTGATTAGCTTGTACCCTCCTGCAGCTCAGAATTCCAGTACTGGAAAAGATCCACCAGCCTCATCCTTCCTAGTAACAAGGTATCACAGACATTTTGCCAGCATAATTGCCTGCTCATCTACTTTATTTAAAACATGCACAACTCATCATTGGAAATCATTGTGATTCAAAGTATTACTCTAAGTCCTTTTTAAAAAAAATTGCTATTTTTAGAGAAGAAAAAAATATGCTTTTGTTCACTTATTTCAATTGTATCAAACTCTTTGTTACTCCCACCTCCACTCCTTGTGTAAAAAGAATTTTGGCAA
Organism: Myrmecobius fasciatus; assembly: GCA_023553655.1. Classification (NCBI taxonomy): domain Eukaryota; kingdom Metazoa; phylum Chordata; class Mammalia; order Dasyuromorphia; family Myrmecobiidae; genus Myrmecobius; species Myrmecobius fasciatus. The sequence continues at coordinate 386,066 of JAJPUD010001094.1, forward strand.
AAAAACTGATTGCCATTTATTTCTCAACGTCATTTTACAGATAAGACAAATAAGGTTAAGTGACTTATCCAGAATCAGACAATTAGTGTCTAAGGATAGATTTAAACTTTGTAATAGGAATCTTCTTGATTCTAGGTCCAGCACTTCATGCACTGCACCTCCTAGCTGCCTTAGGAAAAAAAAAAAAAATGGTAGGCCATAAAGATCTATTGGCAAATTACTCTCAATTTGGTAATTATTGAAAAAAAGTTTTCTGAAAGTACCAAATCATAAGTACTGCTTTTATGGAATATCAGAATCTTTGATTCAGTCCTGAAGACAACATAATTTTAAAGGCAATCCCTCAACACTTTGAGATCTTACTGGCTTTTATCTATTCAAATACCATCTTTATGCAGTAACTCTCAAATTTCTCTCTGTATCTTTCTCTGTCTTTCTGTCTGTCTCTGTCTCTGTCTGTTTTCTCTATCTCTTTCTCTTTCCCTCCCTTCTTCCTTTTTCCCCTCCCTCCCTGTTATCAGTCTCTTTCCGGAATTCCAGTTTCCATCATCAACTCTCTTTTGGATATTTCCAACTTTAAAATCTACAAGCATCTAAGATTAAAAATGCTGAAATAAAACTCACTATTTTTTCTCCCCAGTTCTTTAATTCTTTCTAAATTCCTTTTTTAAAATTTTTTTTTCTGTTGAGGTCGCATCATTCTTCTAGTTGTCTGATTCTTAATTTCAGTTGGATTAGATATTTCCCTTTTCACTTTCTCTGTTCAATTACTAGCTAAAATCTTTGTTGATTCTACCTTTATAATATTTTTTTTTCTCATTTTTACTCATTTGTTTACTTACAGGACCATTGCACTAATCGAGGTCCTCATCATCCCTTGCTTGGACTATTTTTGAAATAGCCCCCAACTTGACTGTTCTTCCTGCATGTAACCTCTTATTTTCCTAAATTGTTTTCCAAAAAGCTGCTAGTTTAGTATTCCTAAAGTCCATATCTGATGATATATCACCCTGCCTACTTAAGAAGCTCTGAGGATTTTTCTTAGTAGAAAAATGCAAGCTCCTGTCTTTGTCATTTAATGCTCTTTACAAACCAACTCCAAACCATCTTCCCAAACCTAACCTGTTTCCCCTTCATATACTACAAGGTTTTAGGAAACTGGCCTACTCACTATTCTTCCCCCCACCCCATTTTGATTCCATATCTTAAGAAACACTATCACTCTAGCTAGAAATATTTCCTCTGCCCACTCATCCCAACCTCCTGCCTTTCTCTTTATCAAGCCCAACTCCCTTGTCTCTCACTATTTGCTTCAATTAGCCTTTCATGATTTTTACATCTACCACTGAATTACTTTTTTACTTTTATAGAGGCATCACATTAAGCATAGAAATATTATTTCAGTCAGGAAGACCTGAGTTTAAATCTTCTATTCTCACCTTTCCAGGCTGTTTTACCCTGGAGAAATCATGTAAATTCTTAATGCTCTAAGCTAGAGCTTCTTAAAGTTTTTTTTTTTCTACTTGTGACCCCTTTTCTTCTGTGAAACTTTTATGAAATGCCAGGTATAGGTATTAAAAATATGTATTCAAATCAAACATTTGCCAATAATAAATCACAATTTTGTTATACTCACATTCAGTTACATGATCCCTATGCGGATGTGATCCACAGTTTAAGAAGCTTTTCTTTAGACAACTCTTCTCAGCATGTACGTTGTAGAAAAGGTGCTGACTTCCATCGTTAAAAAGAGTTTTCTGTCCAGGGGTGTTACCCCAATAAAATCATAGGTTCAGTCCTTATTCCTTCCATTCTGTCTTGTTTCCTTATATTTGAATATGTTGCATTCCCCCACTTTCTTCTCTAGTAGAATCTAAAACTCCCCAAAAGCAGAAGCTATCACACTTTTGTACTTTTATTGCCCATGTCAAGTACAATGCCTGACAGTGGATACTTTTAAAAATGTTACTTTGTTTTTAATTACCAAAGGCAACCTCTCTCTATACAACTTAATTTTTTTCCAGGGCTTTCCTGGTTCTATGACAGATCCTTTATCTACACTGGTTTCCTTCCCCTTCATACCTCTCTCACTCTGTATCTTTATAATTATCTTCAGTCTCTGTTAGCTAGTCACTTTCTCTTTTCTTCAAACATGCCTACATTTCTCATCCTTCAAAAACCAAAATAAAACATGATCCTATCATAATCACAAGATATTATCCTATTTATTCTATATATCATCATTTCTCAGCAAAACACTTTGAAAAAGTTTTCTGTCTATACTTGCTGAATTCATTTCCCTTTCTCACACCGACTTGCCCAGATTTTGCATCCTAGCTTTCAAACTCATCCCTTGAATAAAGCTTATTACTCTCTTGAAATGGACCAATAGTCTCATAATTGTCAAATCTCATCGTCTTTTCTCAGTCATAATCATTTTCAGTCTATCATTTGATACAGTTGAATAGATTTTCCTCTTACCTATCATTTTCTCTCTTTTTAAAATTGTTTAAATATATAGATGACAGAGAAATATAGATAAAAATGTAGAAATAAAGGTAAACATGCACATATATAAAATTTTATAAACATTTTCAGATTACTTTCGCTCTTTGAGAATTTGTTGGTTACAAAGTAAAATATTAAGCAAAACTAAACTATAGTAACCTCCTTTGAAAGTGCACACAATATTTAACATCCTACATCTATAATACTCCCACTACCTCTCTATTTTTAAAGTACTTTTCAATTAATAGAACTTTATTTTCTTTCTTTCCCACCTCTACCCATTGGGGGAAAAAGAGAGGGGAAAAAAAGAAAAACAAAAAAAATTCTTTAAAATATTCACAGTTAAGCAAAATAAATTCCCTTATTTGTTGTGTGTATGTCTCACTCTGGACACTGAATGTATTCCTTCAGAGTCATTAAATCAATAGTATTTTTAACCATTAGCCCTTTGTTATTATAGATGTTCATAGTATTGATCAGAGTTATTATAGCTTTCAATTTTTTTCTTTACATTGTTATTTTTACATAAATTGTTCTGCTAATTTAATTCATCAGTTTTGAAAGTCTTCAAATTAATAATTAATTCATATAAATTTTACATTTTTTTGAAATAATCTATTTTGTTATTTCTTAAAACATAGGTAGTCCATCATGTTCATTATTATTTATTCATCTATTTAGCTTCTTTCTCCCCTCTTCTCCCCCTCCTGCCATGGCTCTTTTCTGGTTAATCTTCTAAATTTCTGACCATTTATTGTTCCTCTTCTTTGTTGGTTTATTATGTTACCTAAGATCCTTTCCCAGGTTCTCAACTTTTCTCTCCATTCTCTCTTAGAAGTTTTATCAGCCTCAGTAGTTTTAAATATCTTTTTTTCCCCTGAGGGAATTGGGGTTAAGTGACTTGCCCAGGGCCACACAGCTAGGAAGTGTTAAGTGTCTGAGACTAGATTTGAACTCAGATCCTCCTGACTTCAGGGCTGGTGCTCTATCCAGTGCACCACCTAACTGAATTATCCTTATATATCTCTTTACAGAAAAAAAATTTTATATTTTTACTCATGTACAATATTCCATTTCCCATTCCCATAAATATTATCTATTCAGAAAAACACACACACATATATAAAATATTTATATTTAAAACTACTGATTATATTTGGAAATTACTAATATACATATAAGCATACATGAAATCTCCTGTGTAGCACAATAAACTTAATTTTTTGGAGACATCCTATATTCATCATTTCCAAAACTGAACTTTTTCCTCCAAACTAACCTCTCTTCCAAAATTCCCTATTTTTGTCAAAGACACCAGCTTTTTTCTAATCTCTAAGCTCCAATGACTTTGATATTTTCTTGGATTTCCACTCTCACTCTCATTCTCACTAATTCAATAGACAGTTGTCCAATCTTTCTGGCTCTGAGTTCAAAATATCCAGACCCTTCTCTCCATTCCCATAGCCACCACTTTTGTCCACTTTCTCACCACCTCTCTTCTGGATCGCTGGAACAGCCTAATTGATCTCCCTTACTTAAGGCTCTCACCCCTGCAGTCAATCCTATGCACTATTGGCAATTTAATTTTCCTTAACTATATAAATATTACCATGAATTAACCAAATATCCAATTCCTATTGAATTGGTTACAAAATAAAACATTAAGCAAAATTAAACTATAGTAACCTCCTTTGAAAGTGCACACATTATTTAGGGTCCTACATCTATAATACTCCTACCACCTCTCTATTTTTAAAGTTAAATATTAAACTAAATACATTTTGTATTGATAATGCTGCTCATTTAGACTGTCTGCTACCTTTATACAAGAGCACACTGGATTTTCTCCCTCATACCCCACTCTGTGATCCAAACTAATCTTCTCCCTATTCCTTACTCTTGCACAACATTGCAGTTCCCACTCCCACACCTCAATCTGGACGCACTGTTCCTTTGCCCATGCCCCATGGGGCTTTTCTTTTCGCTTAAGATGTAGTTCAGGCCTTGTCTTCAGAATGAAATCTGTACGGCCATGTCAGTGTGCTCCCTTCCAAACAATCTCATTGTTAAGCACTTTATGTGTTTGAGTCAGTGTGTGTAAATGCATGCATCTGTGTAAACATAAATTCATAGGGAATCATGAATGCATAAATGCATTAAATATTATGTATACATACACATCATGCTGAATGTGTTTATGTGCATTCAGAGATATTAATTTATATGTGTTTTAATATGTATTTCTCTCTCCAATTAGTAAATAAACATTTGTGGAGCCCCAACTAGGTTTCAGGCATTTTGTTAAGTACAATTATTATTACTAGGAAGTTCTTGCCTTAACAGTACATGTTATTGCCTTTTTTAAAATAAGCAATTCTTTGGATTGCTTTTGAGTCTTCCTTACCTACCCTACCTTACTCCACTGATGAATTTGTTACATTGTGAAAATATTAGCAGATAATTTTGATAATTAACAATAAACAATTAACAATAAACAATAAACAAAAAACAAATAATATAAATTCTGAACTAAGCTTCCTTTATATCTGTGTATATTTGTGCATGAGAAATGCACACACATATATGTATATGTAAAATCATAAAGATTCTCATTCAGTATTTATTAAAGTTCTTCCATATTTAACTTCTTTGATATTGTTTTTGGATCTTTAACCTCTCTCTTATTTAAGTGTTAGAAAAAGTTTGGGATCTGAAGGTGTCATTTTCTTGTCTCCCCCAAATTATTTTTACTCTCTACTTTTCTCTTCATTACAGTTAGCACTTTTAAATCAATACATATTATCTTGGTTGGTTCATGTATATTTAATATTTATGTAGTTTAATTTTCTACATGTTTAAAGCATAATGTTTTTCACTTTTTATCTCTCTTAAAATATGTATTTTTATTTCTGTTATCTCTCTTAAAATATATATATTTACTTCTGTCTTTCCTATATTCCTATTTACTTTGGAATTCAATTTCCTGCTCTGGTGAGATTCTTAAGACAAAATAATGTTTAAAACTCCTTCCACCTGTAGATCTCTGATTTTCTGAAGCTTGTTGCTTATGACAATATCAACCCTAATTCTACCTTATCTTCACACCCAATTTTCCTTAGATCCAATCTAGATTGGTTCATTAAATATTTTACTGAATTTCTATACCAAGCTTCTCCTCCCCCACACTCCTTGTTAATTCTAAATTTCTCATGCTGACTTGAGATAATTGTGAAGTGCAACTTCCATACATATATAACCTTTTCCTGTGGCACTCAAATAAATATAGCAAGTGAGCCCTTTCCTTTCCTACTCCCGCTATCTTCCCTTTCCTTTTATTAATCATAATGTACATGTCCCCCACAACTTGTTATTTTCCTATATAATTTAAAGAAATTCTGAGAATATAATAATCTCTATTCTTTCCTTTAGGATATAAAGGTGGCTATTTTTTTTTTCCTTTATTTAACCTTTTCAAATTGTCTCAACCTATTTTTTAAATGGAGTTATTTATTTAAAATTTAAATGCAAAATAAGGGGGAAAATAGAAAAAAGTGACACAAAAAGAAAGGAAAAAAGAAATTGTCATGTGTTCACAACTTGTTTACCTTTCTCTGATCGTCATATATAGCAATTGTGTTTCAATTATCTATCTGCCTCTTGTTTCTCAGTAAACATTGTTGGATTTGATAGACACAATGCCTGAATTTGCACATCTCTTTTTCTTTTTGGTGTGTCCTTCTGATTTATTTTTGTTTTTGTTTTTCTATTTTTCATAATTCTATGTGATTCTGGTTGAGGTTCCTAGGAATATAATTTCTTTCTGGCTACATAAGAGTATTTTAATTTGACTTGAGAATCATGTACTTGGTTAATGACTTTTCTGGGGACATTAATTTTTGGTTTCCTTTCAGCTCTTGATCTGTGGATTCTGTTGAAATCCATAGGATCAATGTTCTAAAAGTGAAAGTAATTGCAGAATCCACCTAGTCCAGTTCATTCATTTTAGAGATTATCTAAGCAATATTTATGGACATTAAATGAAATTTCCCTAAGGTGACATGTGGAAAAAACAAACATCAGAAGTGGTATGTGAATTGGGTCCTTTGGGTTCTAGTTGTTCTAAGCACTTTTATACTTTGAATTTTTAAACTACAGTAACCAGGTCTTGTTTATTTTTTTTCTTGTTTTTCAGTAAATGCTTCTTAAATTAGATTTTTTTTTGATAGTAAATAATTCACCTGTTATTTCATTATTTATTTGGCATTTATCATTGTCATTATACTTCTAGTAACATCTTTGAAATTTAGAGTACTAATTCATCCCTTTAGAGTTCTATTTTGTTTTTCATTCTATTTTCATCAGTTATTCACTATATTTCTAGCAAGGTTTTCCAAATTCTTTTCTAAGATTATTGCAATTCTGATTCTTCCTCTTTTTTCCTCCCTTTCCTCCTTTTCTCTTTCTCCTCCTCCCCTTCCTCCTCCTTTTCTCACCCCTCCTATTCCTTCTCCCCTTCCTCCTTTACTTTCCCCTCCTCTCTTTTTCCTTCTCCATTTCCCTCTGTTCTTTCCCCTTCTCCTCCTTCTACATTTTCCTCATTACTCTATTCTCTATTAGATATGGCTGCTAAAATTCCCATCTTTGCTGTTTCTTCTGAAATTCCCCTATTTATGAAAGTTATACAATTTTTACTTCCACACAAACTCCTGTGATGAGTAGTTTTTCACTTCCACCATCCTAAGATGAAGATCAACATGACCATATGAGTATAGATATAAATCCACTGAAGTCTTCAGACACCATCTGATCCAACCCCTTCATTTTGCCCTTGGATGGATCTAGTAAATTTGGACGAGAACTTTTTTTTTTCTTCTTACTAGCCCAAATGCAATGAACAATAACCCAGGCAGTTATGAATTCTAGTCTTTTCCACAATAATACTGATCCATGAGAAGACCAGTAATTATCTGTAGCCAGAAGTGTACTTCCTGTGTGTATATAATATGAATTACATTAGGGGAATTTATTTTATTTCATCCATTTTGTTTATCTTTTTCTTCATTTGATACCATTTTATTGCTCATAAGATAGGTTTAGGGGAGCAGAGTTTGATTGCGTTTTTCATCTCTATTTTTTTATGTTATTTTATCATGGAACATGATAGACACTGAAAACAATAAGAGACTGGTAACGCAAAAGACAATGGAATGATGTTTGGGGGTGTAAGTAGAATGCAGCATATGATAGATGGAGACTTATATCCAATAAGCAATGTAAGAGATATCATCCAGGAAATGTATGATCAGAGAAGGCGGTGGGCCAGGCATATAGCCAGAGGAAGTGATAACAGATGGGTAGCTAGAGAGATAAGCATAGAGCATGGTTGATAAATCTATCATGGAAATTTAATGAGTGGACCTGGACCAAATTCACATAAAATGAAGAGTGGATTGGTTATGTTCTGCATCATTGGAATGGCTACCCACATTAATGACATCACAGATCTATTGAAGTTCTGATCTTGGTAAGTATGAGGAACATCTGGATAACATCTATATTATGATAACACTTTTTATACTTGACTATCATTATTAAGAAACCTTTCAATCTTACTTTTTTCTGTAGACTAAATAATCCCAGGTGTTTGAAATTCTTTAGTTTTATCTCTAAATATTTAATCATTTTGCCACATGTGCCTTAATATGAACAGATGGATTGAGTTGAAATGTAGGAGTTGATAAAGAAAATAAGGCAGTCTAGATAACCAGTTAGTCTTTCTGAAAAGTATCATAAGATAGCAGGCTTAAAGCTGGAAGGATTTTAGACATCATAAAATCTTCTCCCTTCAATTCACAGATTAGGAAATTAAACCTCAAAGAGAAGGACTGATTCATACAAGATAAGCAGGAAGTTTAATCTGGGTTCTCTAAGTTTAGATGATAAAAAAAAATGATCTTTATAGTCTTCCTTGTAATGGGAAATAAGTACATATTTGAAGGATTTCAATATCATGGTGAAATAGACATGCTTCATGTAATGCTTAAAGAAACAACAATTTCACTTAAACTACAATTATGATCTTAGGAATTGCAAAAGAAAATCTTCCTTTCCAAGATTCCTTCAGCAAAGAATCAGGGATAACTATTGCATGCTAGGAAAATATGCAAAGCACAAAACATGGGACCAAAAAACAAAAAGATCCATCTGTGTTTCTCAAATGCAGAAACTCAAAAATAAAATTAGTGTACCCCTTAACCCTTTCTTTTTACTGTTATATTAATGTTGATTGTCCTTGTTGATGGCAATTAAGACTAGATACTTAGATAACTTTTCCCTAAAATAGTATAAAAGCAAAATTCATTGTTTCCATAAATATATTCCCTCACTCTGAAGTATTACAAGGAAACTAAAAGATGATGATGATAATGATAATGATTGATTCTATTATGATTATATATTTTTTTCCTTCAGATGGACACCTATTCCAAAGTAGAAATACAATCCATGATTATATTAAGAAAGTCAATTTGGAGGTTCTCTTTTTTCTATGCAAAATTCCAAGAGTTAGGACATGACCATAATAATAGGAGGAAAGAAGCAATTGGTCTTTCTTTTCCTAGATTTCCCTTTTTCTCATTGCACTTAGTAATCTATTTTTAGTGAGCAGTACCCTGGAATTTGAATTAGGGAAAAATTTCTGGTTTTGAGATTGGGTGAGAAGTTTCTAATGATAACAGCCACTACTCACAGTGGCTGGTCCCATCTCTGACCACAAAAAGTTTTAAAAAAGTGATGATGGAATCATTTCTGGATCACCAGCAAATTCTGACCTGCTGGGATCAAAATCAAATAGGCTGCAATTTTAACATTTACTTACATGTGGTAATTTAGTTTTTAAAGAATTGTATTATAGTGTTTATATACAAGTGATAAAGTTATTTTAGCTTAAAGCAATATGTGAGTTATCTTATGATTTAGTTGATCTCATACTTCCCATTCCTCTAATCTACAAAGTGAATTTAAAATGATATTCAATAAAAAGCAAAACAAGCAGCATGACATACATATATCTCTTATTGTTATAACTAACATTTCTAGTACAATATTGAATAACAGTGGGAATAATGGGCATCCTTGTTGCAATCCTTATCTTACTGGGAAAGCTTCTAGCTTATCCCTATTACAGATAATGCTTGCTGATGGTTTTAGCTATATATGCTTATTATTTTAAGGAAAATTCCATTTCCCCTATATTCTCTAGTATTTTTAATAAAAATAGATGCTGTATTTTTTAAACTTTTTCTACATCTATTGAGATGATGATATGATTTTTTTGAGTTTTATTTTTGATAAAATCAATTTTGTTCATAGTTTTACTAAATTTGAATCTGCCCTGAATTCTTGGTATAAATCCTATCTGGTATATTACCCTGATGATAAATTGCATTAATCTCTTTACTAACTTTTTTTTTTATTTTCATCAGTATTTAATAGGGAAATAGTATATTATTTTCTTTCTCTGTTTTGTTTCTTCCTGATTTAGGTATCAGAACCATATTTGTTTCATAAAGGGAATTTGGTATGACTCCTTTTTCATCTGTTTGTCAAATGTTATATAGTATTAGAATTAATTGGTCTTTAAAGGTTTGGCAGAATTCATTTGTAAGTCCATTTGGCCCTGGAGATTTTTTTTTATGGAGTTCCTTGATAGTTTACTCAATTTCTTTGTTGAAAATGTGGTTATTTAAGAATTATGTTTTCTCCTCTATTAATCTGCCTAATTTATATTTTATATAAATATTCATCCTTTTTGTACCCAAGTGAGACATTCCTTTCTTGAAGTCCTTTTAAGTTACCTTAAGATAGAAAATTATTTCACTTCATCTTTTTGTCCATCCACAATCTAGAGTTTTGATTTAACATTATTTCCAGGAGAAACTGGTGAGTCACAAGAACCTTCCTGACTTCTCTCTGCCATCTTGGGTCTGCCTCTCTATTACTTGGCATTTAAAGAGGAGAAAACTTGTTTTAAGATATGAAAATATTTTAAGTCAACTATTATTGGCATATTTTTCTATCTACTTAAATGATAACATGGTATGTATAATTTATGTCAATCTTGTTATTAATGAAATATTTAAATATGAAAAGTTTACAAATATATTCTTCCTAATTGGAATAACAATTTAACAGTTCATTTTTATGCACAAATCATTGGTGAATTGTATTTAATTCAAAGAACAGATTTATGTGGATTTTTAAGTAAATGCAATAAAATATTATTCTCATACTGTCCTATAGGTCCATAACATGTAATCATGTTATGTGCAATGTTGAGATATTGTCATACTAGTAATTCAAATATTAAAACCCCTTAAATAGGATCACAGAGAGATTTACCTTATATTGTATTTCATATTGATTGTGAGTGTGCCTATTTAAATATGTTCAGTGGAAAAGAGTTATATTGTATTTTGCTCCTAAATAAAAATGTTTGAAAAATGAGACATGAGAGAGAGGAATTATTACAATTAGAGACTTCTGTGAAAAAAAAGCAAGTTAAATTGCCACAATATTTTTTTCTATTTTTTTTGTTGAAGAATTCAAATGAATAAAGGAAAAGCTCCAACTGTTCAAGAACCAGACAAGCTCAAAATCAACAAGGTCCCAAATAACAAAGGATCAAGCTCCAAAAAGAGAAGGAAAATGTTCCTGCATTGTTTACTGCTAATACATCCATGCAACATGTTGCTTTTTGAAGATACAACTTTTGGACTTTCAGGAATAGAGAACAATTCTTAAAGGAGGTCAGCCTATAAAATTCAAAGGTAAGGAGATAGATTAACCTCCATGGGCTGTTGGCTCTCTTCCTAGCTTTTCTAACAGAAGAGAAAAATGGAAAATTCATTATATAAGTACTTTCAGAGGCAAAGTAATACTATCAACAGGAGTAAAGCAATGGGCTTATAGCAAATCATTTAGATTTGGAACCTATCAAAGCCTGGACAATGAAAAAGCACTAATGAAAAGAGACACTACATAATTAATTTCTTCTCTCCAGAGTTAGCCCTGATATAGCCTAAGACCTGGTTATGTTACAGAAAATTAAGTTAAATTTGGAGCATAGTTCCATCATGATTAAATATAATATGAGCAGAGTATTTTTCCTCCGATCAGAATAAGTCTACAAGGATAGCCCCATGTCTCCAATTAATTAGACAGTTCTCCAGTCTAAGGAGATATATATTGCACTTGATATTCAATTGTTAACACGAGTCTTAGAGCTCACTGGGAGCCTTTCTGAAAATGCATGTTCCTGCTACCAGCAGTGACTTTCAAAAGCAAATACTGTATTTTGCATCTGTGGTTTTCACAGAGATCACATAGCAGCCATGTGAAATCACAACTTAAAGACAAACCAATGTGTGGCTTAGTTTTCAAAGGCATTCCTTTAGTTTTATTATCATGGATAATGAACCCAGTGTTGTGAGAACAGTATGAGATGATCTATTCACACTGTGCCACATTTTTACAGTGCCCTATCCAGCTGGTATAAGATTTTCTTAAGAGGGATGATAGTATTAGACATTAGCTCTCAGACTAAGGCTTTTCTGTAGTCATCAAAAAAAAAAAGTTTATATAAGCCTGATATGCTGGAAGAAAAAAATCTTTGTAATTGTACATTATAAAATTCAATGTGCTGTCAGATTTTTCATGTTTTAGAAAAGGACCTGGATGATATAATTTTCACCACCATCATTATCTGTTTATCTTCAATAGCACTGCCCAATTAATCTACTGGTGACAACACTTTCATCACTCATCTTTATCTTATGGTATATACTGACATTTAAATCTTTAATTTCAAAAATGTGAGGCAGTCACATTGTAGGAAGTCTCCCTACTGCTGATGTAAATCAGTTATTTTATAATTTTGTTCTATACTCTTTATAACTATTTAAGAGTTATTTATAACTTATAAAGAATTGTTTGATGCATTAATTTAAAAACCAGATATGTCAACCCACCCTAGAATTTTCTTGGTCTTTTGAGATATTCTTAAATTCCAGTCCTTCAAATATCTTGGCAATTGCTACAGAGAGAGTATACACAAAATGTGTGTGTGTGTGTGTGTAAGGACACACACATTTATATGTAAGTACAAATACATGTGAATAAATAGGTGTATATATATACATATATATGTATTATATATGTAAGTACACATGCATATGACTATACACACACAAACAAAATACATGGTTATAATTTTTGGAATGGACCTGTGATTCCATTGGTCCAAAGATGTTTTCCCTCATAGATATAGGCTTTGGTTTTGTCATCCTACCTGGCTTCTATCTCCAGATGATCTTTTAAAAAAGTTTCATTGTCATATCAATGCAACTGCCAATATTTATGAGTTATTTTGACATTATACATAAATGTGTTTATAAAATAGATATGTACATAGATGCATATATGTAGATATTCCCAAATATATACGTATAAAGAACAACTTACTCTTTGTAGGGAAAAATAGCAATGCATCTGATACTGGGTTATGAAAGAATTCCTTGAATTCCTGAGATCACATTTTGGTTTACCTCATAATGCAGTGCACTATGGCTATCATTAAAATTCCTAGAGCTAGTCTAACCTCCATCTCAGACAAACTGATAATTTCTATGAGTGGTTTAGACATTAGAAATGCCCATATTCATATTATTTAATATAATAGTAACCATTCATTTCCACTTCGTAGAACTGGGATTCAACCTGTCCCTTTGAATTGAACCCTTCCTCCCTTCCTTCACACTGTTTCTTGGTCATCTAAGTGCATAAAAAGTCCCACTCATGTGGAATCATGTGCTTTTTGATTTGGTAAGTATCTGAAGAACATATAAGTCACCATAACCTTCTCTGCTGACCAGATGTCTTTATTAATGCATGGAGGGGACCAGTCTATAGAAGTTCATTGTCTTTTTATTATTATTGCGTATCTTTGCTGTGTTAGAGTAAAGTAAACATCCATTTATTAACTGTTCAATGATTTATGAGGGCTTCATTCTGTGCCAATATTGAATCTGAACAAATAAATTGATAGTATTATATCTGATGCTAACAACTCTTTCAGGTTTTTTTTTTTAAGAGAATTAGGTCATTATTCACCCCTTTCTACTTAGTAATAGTACTGCTATTCTCCTCCTCCTCCTCACCCTCTCATCTATATTTATTAAAAATTTAAAAACCAACTGTTTCACAACTTGAACTTTTCTGTAAAACATCTAGTGTGTTGTAGATAAAACTATACTAAGAGCTTCCCTCACTCACACTCTTTCTAATATCCCACAAAGCCCCTTAACTATACTTTTTTGTTTACAAATCACATTCCTTCAAATCAATTGTGTGTTCCTTGGATTTTTTCATATTTTTATTACAAGTGTCTATCCTAAATGTCTTGAATATTAAATTCATTAATATTACTTTGAAACTTAAAATTATTGAGAAAGCAGAATTTGTATAGCTAAATGTCTACAGAATTTCTCCATTCATGTATCTAGGTCCCACTTGGCAAGCAGGGAGCTACCGATGTATAAATAGATCAATAGACAGATTTTTAAAAGCTTAGTTTAAATCTAGTCTATATTCCCAGAACACTAGGTACTTAACCTGCTGTGAAAATGTTGGCCCTCCCTTAATCTTCATTTAGCACCTTGCCCAGTGTGACAATTTCAGCAGATGATGTTGGAATGAAGAAGTCCAAGGGGGATATCACATTCAGGGAAATCTCACAGCTCATTTCCCTTTGTCACTTTAAATTACAATGTCAAAAACTTGATACTCTGGATAAGGCCCATGTTCATGTCAAAAGTTGTAAAAGGTGAAACCTCTTCTTAAATGTCAGAAAGTGAACTTCACTGAAGATGATTTTCTTCTTCATGCCCACCCCACAGACCACCTAAACAAAGAAGAACTTTCATAATGTAGTCATAACTCATCATATTACTAAGTATTATGTAGCTTTGTTTTCCAAAGCTTTAATGCAATTCTGTCTGGTCATCTCATAGGAGTTTGTAAAGAATAAGTGAAAAGGTTACCCTGCTTTAAGTTGTTTCTCTTTTTTTTTATATGAGAAAAACTATTTAATCCTCAATTTATTTGCAGGAATGTATTCCTGAGCCCAGGAAATGACTGAATCATGGTATACCTAAATGTCAGAGCTGGAATTTGAAGTGTGCAATATATACTTCAGGGCTAGGGTTATTTCTACTTTATCATAGAATCCCTCCTTTACTTTTATATTGCATTTTAACATTCACAAAATGTTTTTCTCAAAACACTTCAAATAAAATGATAGAATTTGAGAATGGGAAAGGCCCTCAGAAGACCTTTTATGCTATACAAACATGAAAAATAAAACCTCTTTACAACAAATTCAAAGAAATGGTCATTCAATTTCTGTTGAAAACTTCTACAGATGATGAACTCATCACCTTTTGAGGAAACACAATCCACTTCCAGATGATTCTAATTGAGAGGAAGTTCCACCTTAAATAGGATATTTCCTTTACATTAAATTTCATCAGTTTTAATTTAACCATTTATTATCAAATATAACATGTCCAATCCTTTCCCCCCTGGGTCACTTTTATAAATATGTAATGATGATTTCTGCCCTCCATTTTATGAAGGTTTAGATTAAGTAATGTGTTCAAAGTCATGGTGCTGAAGTATTGAAGACAGGATTCAAAATCAGACCTTATTATTATGTGACCAGAGATGACTTTTTTCATTACAACTTGATGAACAACTCATCTGAGTGAAGAGAAATTTCTATGTAGAGATTATTAGGATTAAGGAGATAGTGATACAGGAGATAGTGATACACAACTACTCACTGCCTCTTGAAATTACTCCAGAAGATGATTTTCTCTGGACAACTAATCATGCTATCTTTCTTCATATCCATTCACACTCATTCAACTGATAACAAAGCTAGTAAAAATATTTTGGGATTCTCTAATTGCTTCTGTACTTAATATATTCTAGATTAGTCAGACATTTTTGATTGCCCTTTCTGGAATACTCCCATTCAATTGTAATATCTTCTTCATTCTGGTCTTCCTCCTCCTTCTTATTGTTCTTCCTCCTCTGTCTATTCAAGAGACAAAGTTTTAAAAAAAATCACATCTCTGGAAAATGAGACAACTTTCTTCCTGGAGTAATTTCAAGATGCAATAAGTAGTTGTGGAGTTTTTTTGGTTTAATTTTTTTTTTTTGTATCTTTATTAACAGTTCCAGCACTATGTCTTGTTCAAAGTAAACAATAGATATTTCCTGAATTGGGTTGAATACTGTCTTTCTAATTCTTTCAAATCAATAGTGAGATCAAATACAAATATATATTATGTATGTATATACATACATATATATGTATATACACCCATAATATTTCAAAAATTTTATATTTGAATATTAATATTATATATGTATATTCATTATTTTTTTCACAAGTGACAGCACATTGTGGTAGAATCTATTTTTTTTTTCCATTTTCTCCTAGGAGACATTCTTTAGGTTGACTATAAAATGATAGTCATTCTGTATGGCCTTCTTTGGGGACTTAAAGTAGAAGAAAGCACAGTGCTGAAAAGGAACCAATGGAAATAATATATTCCATCTGCCCAGACATTAAGACAATATAACTAGATGGTTACAAAGCAGAAATAGATTTAACTCTTTTGACCCATTTTTTTTCATTTTCATCCCAATAGTAACTGAATTTATAGACAAGAAAGGTGATTTCTAATCCCAAGTGAACTCTGCATTAATTCAATATGTTTATCTACACCATCATCTTCCTGTCTCAATATCCTCCTCTTTTGTATAAACAAAGATAAGAATCCTTGAACTACTTCACTCACGAGATTATTATGAAGATCAAATGAGATATTGCATGTGAATGTGCTTAGAAATGTCAAAAAATATTATTGTTACTGATGGTTATTGAGTGTGAGTTAATGTGGTAGCCAGGCTGTTCTCTAATCATAACCTAAGTCAGAAAAAACATCTTGTACCCAAGCAGACATGTGTTACTATTACCATTATGGTAATTCATAGGAAAGAGAAAAATCAAACCATTACTATGCTAGGATTCTCAAATAAATCTTGATATTTTTCAGTGCAGCTTTTTTCTTCACAAGTTAGCCCAACGTCAGTAGACCATACTTAGTCTGAGGTTTTCTCAGCTACATAAATGGTTGCTGCTAAATTCCCAGAGAAGTTCTTCCCAAAACCAACTTTCACATAATGTCAATAAGGCATGGGGCCTCAGGGCAGTAACAAGTTAACAAGTTTTTGTCCTTGGACTACCTAGTGGGATGAGGGACAGAGAGAAAAGTTAAAAATAATTTTAAACTAATCAATCTGCCTAAAGCAATTTTTTTTTGTATTTGATTCTTTGATCTAGTGTCTCTTCTCCTTCTGAATATAAATCAGATTTGAACCCATTCTCTAAAAACCATCAGCACACTAACTTCTAAAGTAAAAGTGTGAGATTTTTGAAATGATTAGTTTTATAACTAGCCTTGAACATTTTTGTTAAAAAGATTATTTTAATATGTAAAGCAGGATAGTTATTTTATATTTTAATAATATTAAATATTGTGGTAAACTATGCATTTTCCATTAAACATTAAGATTGAGTTACATATATTTCTATAGATTTACAAATGCACATTGAAATAATTTAGATTATGCAAGCATTTATTCTATTTTAA
Source organism: Myrmecobius fasciatus (assembly GCA_023553655.1). Taxonomy (NCBI): domain Eukaryota; kingdom Metazoa; phylum Chordata; class Mammalia; order Dasyuromorphia; family Myrmecobiidae; genus Myrmecobius; species Myrmecobius fasciatus. The sequence continues at coordinate 403,354 of JAJPUD010001094.1, forward strand.
TTGTTCTATTTATAAATTTGAAAAGATAAATACATATAAGTTTTTACACAGAGCCATTCATATATATATATATATATTTATGATAGGACAGGATTTTTTTTCCTTCTTGTTGTTGTATATAGAATTTATTCTTAATAAAGATATTTAGAGTCCTTGCTGATAAGCCTGGGGAAAAATTAAAATAATGTCATCATTTTGTATAGCTTAATATTGTAATGGAAAAAAAACTGAATTTAGAAAAATAAAATCTTCATTTTATATAATACTTCAAAGAGTTACTTATGCAACCACCTCAGAGCTCTTTATGTACCTCAAGCTGGGTTCGGGGAGAGAGACAGACAGACAGACCAACAGAGACAGACACAGAGGAAGGAAAAGAGAGATAGAGACACAAAGAGAGCGATAGAGAGAAACAAAAAGAGACAGAGGCAGATAAAGAGAGAGAGAAATAAAATAGAGTAAGAAACAAAGGAGGAAGTGAAACAGAGAATCAATGTGTTTTTGTGAGAGGAGTGAGAAACAGAGACAGAGACAGAGATTGAAGAGGTTCACCTTGCAGTCTCATGACAAAAAAGGGCAGAAGAATAACAATATTTAATATGTAATCTTATTATTACTGACAGTTATATGCAGTTTAAAAATAGTTACACAGACATTAGATCAATTTGATGATAAACTATATATGTTTATATGTATGTGTATATCTATCTATATTTATGAATAGATAGATACAATAGAGAAGTGATCTAAAGCCATTTCCCTCCGGTATTTTTTAAGGTGACTCTTTTAATTTTATTCTTCATATCTTTATTTGTTGTGTCTTCAGTTGAGATAAAAGTACAGCTAAAACTGAAATGGTTTATCCTACTTGAGGCTCACATTAATGGAAGCATTTGCACACAACCTAATTAGGCCATTTCTCTCTATGTATTTTTCAAATGTATACATACAGAATTAATTGGTTAATTAAGTCTTTATAAGCTTTCCCAATTTGCAAAATGATCTGAATAGTCTGTTCTTTTAATTGATTATTTAATATTTAACAACAATCTTAATAGTCTAAGCACAAAATTGAAGATACATTTTGTTGTTGCTGATATTTCACATTTTGTTAACAGTTTAAAATATTTAATGCTTGATGATATTATTAAACATATAATTCAAGAAAATACATTGTTCTAATTTATCTTTATAGAGTCTATTATAGTACACAAATAGTAATACTTTTAAAAATTAGAGCATTTAATACAATTTTAAGCACATGTATAACTTGTTTAACTTTTTATACTATATGCATTTATCTTCAATAAATCTATATATAATATTGGGTATTACTGAATATTGAAAATCAATAAAATTTCAAACATGCAAAAATTCAGGTGGAAAGCATTTTAAAATAAAAAATCTTATTATACAGTATTTATGAAAGATGAACTACTAAGTTTTTCTTCCTGTCTTCAAATAATTTGAAAAGAAGTGAATATTGATATGATTTTCAAAAGATAATGTATGTAAAAATGATGATAGATTTGCTGTGATATTAATGAAGAGAAAATTATACTTTTAGATCATTATACTAAGGGACAAATTCAGAATTCAATCTTATCCCAGAAAAGTTATTATTCATGTATCATCTGACAGTTTGATGATGTGTTCATTCCCTTCTTTTCTTGGTAAGCTATTTCTCCATTTCTTTATGCAAAGTTCATTTTTGTTCTAGTGTTAGAAGCTTTGCAACCACACCCCCACATATAGCTATAGTTAGAACCGGGGATGTTAAAGTAAGTAATTTGACCTACTTGAAGGTAAAACTAAAGCTCAATGTCTGTAGGGAAAATCATTTTGATTATTAAGATCTTCTAAAGATAAGCCAAGTGAGGAGCAGAAAATAAACCATCACCCCTCAAAAGATATCAAATACTATTTCTCATAATCTTCTCCAGAAGAGGAAAATTCCAGTTTTAAATGAAGTGTTTCTTCTTCCTAATTATCATTACATTTCTGGTCATATAGGTAATTTGCAATCTAATCTAGATAAATTAATTGAAATAATTGCTCACAGTATTTACCAAATAATAATTGTGTTATCCGGAATTTTTCCCTTACAGAGTAAGTTTTTCCTCTTCTTTATGTAATCATTGTCTGTGCATATGTGTTTGTTTGTGTCACATTCAACATTAATTGACAAATATTGCCTGAGGCATTGTGTGTGTATTGTGGATGAAAGCATACGGATATTAAATAAGATACGACCCCTACACCCCGTGACTTTTCACTCCAATATAAGAACTATGCCAGTATACGATTGTGTCAAATAAGTTAAATTTAAAGCATCCTATTTCAATAATACAACATAGGTAATTTGTATCACAATCCTATGATGCTTTGCTGAAGTTCTAAATGACTTTCTGTGGATGTGATCATTGAGACTCTCTAAATTTAGCCAGATAGGTCTTGAGATCAGAGCATTTTCAAGAGAATCCTGTGAAGTCTTTTCAGTTTAATAGAACCAAGCAGAGATTTTATTTCACTGACATAACTTATATCCATCCAAGTTTATCTCCACGTCATGTAAAACAAGTCCAAACCTTCCACATAAAAATATTAAATACTTGAAGTCAAATCATCACGACTCTGTTTTGTCATTTTTTTCAAGCTAAACATAACCAGTCCCCAGTTTTGTTTTGTTTTGTTTTCGTTTTTATTTTAACAAAGATTTATGTGACTTTATTCATTTATAATGCAAACTACCAATCTTTGGATTTAAACGAGTTTATCTCTAACCTTTCTTAAACATGGCATCCCAAACAAGCCAAATAACCAGATGTTGCCTGGTCTGGGAAGAATACAGAAAATCTATGGCCTCCTTCATTGTAAATAAATCAAAATAGCTTGGGATAATAGTTTACCTTATGTGGGACACTACACATTGTTAGTGTTACCTAAAAATGGCAAGACACAGCTGAGCCATCTTAACATTTCAGGAAAACATTGAAATCTTTCCCCATCCCCATGCTATCTCAAATGTTTGATCATGAGCCAGTCAATTATACCCTTTGGACCTAGGCTGCACATCAACAAAATGGTGGGGTTTAAATCTCCAGTACAGATTCTTGCTCTTTCCTGATCCTATGGACATATGGTCAATTCTATGGCCCACAGTGTGAAAAATGGACCTTTTTCCCCACCTTTCCAATCTTCTTACACCTTACAACTTGACATGCACTCTTTGACCCAGTATCACTTGTTTCTTGGCTTTTCCATCAACAAGACATTCCATCCCTAAGTTCCAGACATTCCCAGTCTCCTCTCTGCAGCTTTTCTCCCTCCTTTGCTCTAACAACTGACTACTCTGGCTTCTTTTACATAACCAATAAAATCCCCTCATTCTACAAGATACCTTCTCCAACCTCTCTTAATTCTATTGCTTCCCTTTGTGAATTATTTGTTTATACTTGTTGACATGTTGTTTCTCCATTAGATTGTACGCTTTTGAGGGCAGGGGCTATTTGTCTCTTTGTTTCCTTGGTGATATTGCCTATTCCAAAGTAGGTGCTTAATAAATGTTGATTAATTAATTGATTGTTGAACTCAGCTCAATGTCACAGAAGATGGAGTTTAGTTTCCCAGACCTGAGGATGATTTTGGCAGTATTCCAACACTCAAACTGGTGTTCTAGTAGGTCCAGCTTCTTAGAAAAGAATGTCAGTGGTCTTTTTCTCCTTGCATTGATTTCAACAACTTTTGATTATTTATGGTTTCAATATATTCTTCTAACTTTGATTCAGCAATTGTCTGCAAATCTTTGGCTCAGAATTGGCTACAATAGGGTAGCATTCATTAAATCCTATTCTAGGTCACTGTGCTGTCTAGAGACCATAAGCCAGGTTAATATCTCTTCCAGATAATTATGTACTAGATGGAACACAAAGTTTTCCTCTTCTTTTAGTATGATGTAGAATAGATTATTCTGAGTAGTGAAGGTGACAATTTGTGTAAGCACATGGAGAAAATTCTTTTCATTACAGCAGCTTTATAACCCATGGAGTAAAAAGAAGTTACATACGTTTCTGATAGTGTTATGTATTTGTCAACTACATCAGCACAAAGGATAGGGATTGGTCATATTTTGGGTGTGTCATAATGTTAAACATGTGGTGCCAGCTACAAAAATCTACATTCCTGTTTTCCCTTCTCTTTTGCCAATCCTTTGTCACATCAATTTAACCTATTAAAATACTTCCCAAACTTCAATGAATAAATCACAAATCAAGCATTTATTATTCATCTATTATGACACAGGAAATGAGAGAAACAAACATAAAAATTGCAACAACTAATGTCTACCATCAAAGAACTTATATTCTATAATTCAAGGCCAGCTCAGGTGTAACTTATTTTATGTAATTTTTCCAGATCCCCTCAAACTGGCATTGCTCTCTCCCATGTGTAAACCCTCAAAAACACATTTTCCTTCTCTTTGAACTTCTTGTAATTTGTATTATAAATGTATATATGCATATTTTATCTCTCAACTTAATTTTCATCTTTTTCAGGGAGGGAATAAATCTATAAGGAATAGAACTCCTTCCTACTTCCTAAAATGTCTAGCACTTGTCAGTTTAGCAATGCTGGCATTTACTAATTAAGTCTTGCATTTAATTTTTAGGTAGCATTTGAACTTGACAGTAGCTCCTGTCTTAAAATTTGCCATTTAAGATATTGTTCTGGATGTCTATAATGTTAAGCATAAACTCTCTGCCATTTGATATAAAATATTTTTAAAGTTTATTCAGTATGGGAATTGGAACATATTGTAAAAAAGGAAAAAATTGAATACACTTTGAAAAGAAAAAAAATCTCTTCATCTGGAGACTTTAAAATTAGAACCTTCATCTAAACATGTTAAAGGAGGCTCTAATGGACAGCTTTAAATGTGAAAACAGATACTATTAAGATAAAGATGAAATAGCTTGAAGTGTATACGCCTAAAGGAAGCAACACAAAACCCTTTCATTTTTCTATGAAAGCATTAGAGACAGTTTTATCATTTGCAGATCTCATGGGAGCAATTTGATCTACACTCATCCATGACCTTTTCTAACTCTAGTGGTTGCTATGCTTGCTCTTTACTCTAGGATTCTTTAAAGATATCCAATGATGAAGTCATATACATTATTTTCATCAAATCATGGGAGCTACTTAATGTTGTTTCCTCAGCATCAAGTATAATGCATATTACATTATTAATCCCTTATTATCCATTAAAATGTCATTTTAAATGATATATCAGCAAATATATCCAAGGTGTTTTTTTTTTCTAATAGAATATGAAATTTATAGCTCTAAATGGGAATAGGAGTAAATGGCTAACAAGGCAAAAATTGGAACTCATGTGGAGCACAAGTCTATGTTTCTGGAAAATATTATTGCTGCAGGAAACAGGAGGGATATAATATAATTATGTAATGAATAGTTTTTATTAATCCATAGAATTTTAGGATTAAAAGGGGATTTGGAGAATTACAGTGAAATCCATTTATTTTTTTAAAATAAAGGTCAGAGATATTAAGTGAATTTCCCAAAGTCACATAGGACAGCCAGAATTAGAATTGAGTGCATCTGGAGTCAAAATCTTAAACTTTTCCACTACAGAAGTCTGACTCCCTATCATTATTACTATAATCAGGGAGTGAAAAAAAAGCATTGAACTGAGTCTTGGAAAACTTGAAGTTTCAGCATTAGCAATAAGTTATATCCTTTTAAGATGAATTCAAATACATGAACATTGATTAAAATTAATTATTAAATGAACAAGAAAAAGAGAATGCATTTATCATATAGTGCCTGATACAGGAAGGGGGGAAGAGAAAAGCCAAATACTCACAGGTAGGCAGGGAGGCAGAGACAAAAACAGAGACAAACAGACCGAAACAAAGACAGAGACAGAGAGAGTCCCAGAGAGACAGAGAGCTAAAGACAGAATTACCCATATTTAGGCTATATTCTCAACAAAAATTGAACTTTAATTCTTTGAGACGTACAAAATACTTACTTGTAGTATGATGCAAAGGAGAGAACACTATCTCTGCAGTCAGAAAAACTGTATTCAAATTCCTGCTTTAATTACTACATATAAGACTTTCAGCAAGCTACATACCCCTCAGTTTCCTCATCCTTAAAATGATGAGTTTAGACTAAATAACCCCTGTCATCTCTTGCAGCTCTCAATCTATGATCTAATGTAATAGGATTTTTAGGATGATTATATTAATTTTTAAGGACAGAAAATGAGAAACAAGTTACTTTCCTGAACCATATATTTATTAAATATCTGAGTAAGATCTGAATGAACATTAATTCTTGTATGCCATATATCTTCTCCTTAAAATGTTTAAATATTTTAGAAGTGATAAGATTGGGAATGGGAATGAGAACAAATATGATACAAATTAGAATGTAAGTGTATAAGAAGGATGCAAAGCATCCTTAAATCAGATGAGGTTGAGTTGCTTTCAACTGGTAGGAGATAAGATTTCCTGTTTGAAAAAAATTTTGCATCATTAAAGTTAGAAGGCATTATCATGCTTGGTATTTCCACAAATATCTGCATGGTTACCAGTCCTCAAGTGAAATGAAGCTATCTCAAAAATCAATAAAGAAAATGCAAGATGGTTTTGTAAGATCAGAATTGACATATGCTGACAGTTTGATTTTATAGACTTTATTGATTCTGGGCATACCTTCTTTAATGTTTTACACATACACACATGCACACACACAAACACACACACACACATATATATAATACATATATAAGTAATATATTACTGTACATAAGGATTTTGTTGATAAGCTAGTAATTATTTTTCCTTCCTGCTTATAGCTGTTCCATTTAGTAAATGTAACTGCATATGCAATAAATGAAGAGAGCAATTCTGTTGTTTCAGAAATATAACAAAAGGACTCATAATATGGGGGAGGAGGTCAGGGCAGTCGGGTTACATTTTGCAAAATACTATGTAATTATTCATCTAATAAACAGTATGTTAGCTAATTTACAGGAATTTCTATTTGTTTTGTTTTGTTTTTACTCCATATGAGAAATCAACATATCCCTGCCGTTGGGGTACCAAAATGGGTTTCAATCTTTTAGCTTAATTATGTCATAGCCTAAGTGATTAGAACAATTTCACATTACTCATTCTGGTCAACTGAGTAAATAAGCAGTACATTTTTACAATTTTCCTCTAAAGAGAGATTAAAGCTTAATATCTCTTAATAAAAAAATATAAGTATATAATAAAGAAGACACATGAATAAAAATAGACCACCTTTTCTCATTTTTCATGATATAAAGAAAAATAAGCAACATAAACTCCTATCTCAGTAAAATTTAATGAAGTAGAGGGGCAGCTAGATTCCACAGTGGATAGAGCACCAGCCCTGAAGTCAGGAGGACCTGAGTTCAAATCTGATTTCAGACACTTCCTAGCTGTGTGACCCTGGGCAAGTCACTTAACCCCAATTGCCTCAGCAAAATAAATAAATAAATAATGAAAAAGCAAATATTCTGCAAAAATACATTTTTAGCAATATTTAAAGGCATTGATAATAAATAGTATAGAAATCATTGATTTCTCAATATAGTCGGTGTAGTGAGAGGAATATTTGAGGGAGATATGAAAAGGACTTACTACCTGAATTCTCTTAACAAGTCATTTGTCTGAGCTATAGTTGTTTTCCCTATGAAATAAAGATAATAATTTAATAATATATATACTTCCTATCTCTTTTCATTGTGAGAACCACTAGAGATAGTCTTAAGTGCAAGTTCTTTCTAAAGGGAGGGGAGGACTAAGAAATTAACATTTATTAAGCACCTTCTATGTACTAAGTACTAAGTACAAAAGAACTTTTGATCCTTATAGTAGCCCTGGAAGGTAAAAGATAATATCCTTATTTTAAAATTGAGAAAATGGAGACAAATAAATTTGCTCAGGTTCACCTGGATGGTAAGTGTCTGATGTCAAATTTAAATTTGGGTCTTCTAGATTGAAGATTTGCTTTGCCACCAAAATAGCAGTTACTAAAATTTTTGGTAACCAAAAATAGGTAATACAAACACAAATATAAGGCCTTTAGTTTTGTTCTGTAGCATTAAAAACTCCTTGAAGGCAAGAACTATCTCACTTTTGTAATTAATTTTGTAATTAATAATCTCCTGGATTGTCCAGTACTTGGCATAGTGTATATATAATAAATGTGAATAATGGTTTATTGATTGTTCAAATTAAAGGTTAATTGCAGAGATGGAGAGGAAAAGGAGATTGATTGAGATTGAAATAAAACAGAAAGACCTTCCTTAAGATCCTCTGTATCTTTTGGCTTAGGACAATCAAGCCCTCTTACCTGTTCCACTACTTAAATCCTACTGGACATGACATTGAATGGTAAAGAAAAATGAGTTAATCCTTCATCTTCTTTCTTCATATGGTAGTTACTGAGGTGAGCTAACATGTAAATACAAAATATCTACAAGTGAAATCAAAATAATTTTTCAGTATAGCCCTACTGAAGGAATCAGGAAAGGTCTTTCAGAAGGTGAGATCTTTGTAGGAAGAGAGGCGTTCCTCTAGGCAATGAGGACATTCCAGGAATAGTTAAAAGGTTGGCTATACAGGCAATGACACTGTCAGATAAGACTTTTTCTCTATGCTACGCCAAATATTATTTGGTTATAAGGTCCACATGCCCTTTTAGAAATGATATGGTCATAATCTTTACATTGAACATGTAGCAATTTTTGAAATTCTTACATTAATTAACTATATATTCATTTAATTGGATAACAGGTTCATTTATATATGCATATAAATATAAATATACTATAATATGTATCCATATAAATATTATGTTGATAAATAATTTGATAGTTAATCTTCTATAAATAGATATTTGGATAGATAGCTACAGATTTTCTATAGCCACTTATCTGTCTATGATGACTGAGAGACAAAGATAGTGAGGGACAGAGACAGAGCCAGCAATACCGAGAGTGAGAGAGAAGACTGTCACAACTACAATGACAGAAAAATACAAGATTCATTATTGAACAGGATGATTTTTACATACAAAAAGATTTAAAATTTTATGCACTTTTTTATTTTGTCACTGAGCATGCTGGGGAACACCAATACTGAAGATCTCTAGTTTCTGGAGAAGCTGTGCTTATCCAAATTGGTAAATTGTAGTTACCATGCTAACCAGTCAACCAGTCTGAAAATGGACTAAGGTACTGACAGATTCATAGTACAAAATTAGATTAGGAAGGACTTTAAAAGTCATCTAGAGCTAACCCTTCATTTCATAACAAAAAATTGAGTTACCAAGAAACTAAATAATTTTGACAAAAGTTCCACAGAATATGTATGGCTAGTTACAAGAAGACTAGATTCGGAACGTGCTATGTACCAGTCACAATACTAGACACCCTACCAGCTCCTTGTCTCATTCCTAGGCTATTTCCATTACTAGTGTGGTTTTCTTAGTGCTTGGCATTAAAGCAATTCAACAGATGTAAAGACCAATGGGATAGAAGATTTAGATATAGTAGGCCATCTTTCTATCAGGCAACCCAAAATAAAATAGTAAAAGACAAACTTTGTCTTTGTTCATTTTACTTCAGAACAATCATTGATCACTATCAGGGTTCCAATGAGGGATGTGATAGAATAGGTCTTTTCCTATCTCAGTATCATTATGAACCACCCAATGGCAACTAGCACAAGGGACCTTGACTATGTAGGTCCAATGCCAAGAGACACTTGATTATCTCTGTCTTTCTTTGTGTTTCCTTTCTTTAAGGAGATGAGACTTTCAGAATCTTGTATTTCACAGAGTAAGTTCTCACAGTTACTTGTGAGTTCAGCACTAACTGTTGAGTGGTAGCCAGTGGAATGGAAGTGAATGAAAAAAAGCCAGATTGGTTATACAAGGAGAAAATTTCTATGAGTAGTTGAGATAACAAATTCAGATAAAATATGCAATGGCTAATTAACTGCAAATCTCCCAACAGACTATTTTAGTAGTTATAGATTAAGTGATTGAAATATATGCTAATCATTATTTTTATAAGGGCTATGATTCTTTAGCATTTAGCTTTTCCTTTTGTGAGGAAGAACAAATTCCTATTCTATACCTGATTTATACTGTACACTGGACAGCTATTTTATTTTTCCCTTTGGGAATACCTAGATGTGAGCCATACCTCATAGTAAGTTGTGTGTTGTTCCTAAAATGTAATGGATATTTGCTAATGAGGGAGAGAGTATAGGAATGGAGAGCTTAACCCCCTAATAAGAAAAGGTTCTCACATGCCTCCTTCTTCCCTTCCTCCCTCCCCCACTTCCCCCTCTTCTCCTATCCCAGTGTGTTTGGTCTAGGTTATACATGCTTTGATATAGAATGAGGGGAAAGGAGCTAGTATCCCCTGCTAGTCATAACAATAGCTCTTCAATGCTACATTAGATTTTTAAGCACCAGAGAACTTAATATAAGGAAGGTGTCTTTCTCAATGTTGAGATCACATCACAAAAGTTATTGATTTAACTTCATTAATATAGAATGAGGGATATATGTGGATGGAAGGTAAATTATCTGAAAAAGAAACTTTATATTTCATTAGGCTATATTATCAAAATTATCCAAAAGTTGTGTTCAGTCACATTTGAATTGTCATGCCCCCACTTGGGATTTTCTTGTCAAAGATACTTGGAAAAAATAGAGTGGTTTGCTATTTCCCTTTTCCAACTCATTTTGTAGATGAGGATGCTGAGGCAAGCAAAGTTAACTGACTTGCCCAGGAGGATACAGTTATTAAGTATCTCAGGTCACATTTAAACTCAGGTCTTCCTAACTTTGGGCTCACACTCTATCCAATGTATCACTTAGCTGCTCCCTAAAAGTTCAGTAGATATAAAAATAATAATGATAATGCAGTTCTAGGCTTTGTTGAGGCAGGCATTTTATCTCAGGAAAGTAAATAGTCCTTCTCTAGATTGCCATTTGGTACACTTTTGTCATTTTTGTATTGCAAACCATTTTTGCATTTTTGTGATATTCTCCAGGCACTAAAATTAGGATTAGAAAAATGGAAAGAATGGTAAATATTCAAGAGGAAAGAAAATAGGTATAGGGAAACTGGAATGATAAATGATAAAAGAGTCTAAATGGTGTTATAGGAAGGAAATGAAAGTTTCTATGCATTCCTCTAGATGTCAAGACTGTGCAGAAATTATTTGGAGAAAGCTTTAATCTTGACACAAGGTGGGATGGGAGGAAACAAAACAAACATTTCTAACCATTAAGATTGTAGGTAGTATGTTTCACCCTAATATTTATTTACCCTGCAGATATGAAGGACTCAGAGCACTATCTAATCATCAGTTTGAATACTGTTAAATTCTCTTTAGCAAAAGTTAAAATAAAGAAAATTAGCATATTCTAAAAGTTGATTCATTCATAGCTTTCAAATATCATAGTATGTTCCTCAATGTAGATAGTAAGTTGGCCTCCACAGAAACAATCACTTAATCAAAACCACAATGAATAAGTGAAATGTGGGTTTCATGATACAAATTTCTCTTAGGATCATCTTCAAGATAAGTACACATTCATTGCTTTTGGAATAATTTAAAAATTCTTTCCTTTCAATGCTCTTTACACCTCAGAATGGTAGATGAGGAGTCATTGGTCCTTAAAAATGAAAGAAAAGTTTCTAGGAAAGCAAAAAGGCAATATAGACAGGCTGCCTGGTCAGGAGAGTGCCTTATATAAAGACTTGCATGGCAATGGTAACACAATCTCTTGCAGTCTGAGACAAACTTGACTAATGTGCCAACAAAGTGTCTAGGCTTTTTACACCTCTATTTTCTTCTTTTTTAAAGAAGAAATGACACTTCATGGAAACCACTGTCATGGATTCACTGAGGTACAAAATACCTTCAACAAGAAACTGATTTGATGATATACATACTCCAAACTACATTTTTAAGTCTATCAAGTAAATAGCAATTTTAAATATCAAGTTAAATATTGGTATTTTATTTATGGTAATATTAACTTAAAACTTTTGGTTTTGCATCATAAATACAAAAACTAATTTATGTGTTTACATATTCATTCATACATAAAATGTATACAAATATGAAATCAAATGTAATTTGGTAAGTATTTATTAATACTTTTCTTTATATGTGCCAGGCATTGATGAAACCACTGAAAATACAAAAAACAAACATGAAAACAATCCCTCCTCTAAAGTAAGTTATATTCTAAGATTTTTTTTTTAATTTAAAAAGTAAAAACCTGTATATAAGTATATATTGAAACATAATTTCTGTATCCAGATCACTAATCATCTAAAATTATAGTTGCATTTACTTATGTTAGCTTATATAAATCAAATTCTACTCTTTGAATATGTATTTCTTATAGTTTATCATAATTGCTTTCATCCCACTAGGCAATGCGTACAAATGTCAATCAATATAAAAACATAACTTTATTACATCATTCTGGACACTTTTTTAAAAGTAGTCTTTAAATGGAGAGCATACTAATCTCTAGACTGTAACATATCAAATTCTGTAAGCTTCTGTAATCTTTTATTTTTCATTTTTTATTATTAAAAATAATATTGAGATTTAATGCAAAGCTATACATACAAAACTTCTTTCTTCTTGTGGTAGAATATTTCACGGTGGGACATTAGAATGAAATAGTCCCTGAGTCGGATTTATAAAATGACTCATTAAATGCTAGAAAATATCAAATATAGTAGTAATACAATACAGTCTTACCATATCAACAATTCCTATAAGCAAATGAGTATTAATAAAACAAAACATTTTCTAGGAGTAAAATATGAGACTAAAAATTTATCAATAGGCACACACCCAAGTTCTGCGAAAAATCTACATATATTTACAAATTTCAAATCAGGTGCTGGAAACTATGTTTTCCAAAACCTTTTTTTTTTTTTTTTGGTTCTCTTAGACCATTAAAATCACATGATCATTCTAGGAGTGAAACACCATTCACATGGTAGTGGAGTCATTAAAATGCTAATCAGTGCATCTAAGAGAGATTCTGTTCTTAGTGAGATTGTCTCTTTCTAGCTTACTATGTAAATTAATGAGACAAATAGTAATTTTGATATGGTTTTAAATTTTTAAAAGCACTATTTGCAGATTGCATTTACATGACACTGAATAAAGAAAATTTGACCTTGACTGAAACTGTTTTGAATTGGTTTCCCCAATTTACTGAGTTTGCAGTTGGTGTCTTAAATTTCCTGTCCTACAGATGTTATATGTTTCATTGACTTCTTTTACTGTGTTTTTAATTCTATAACACTAGGTTTAGTTGTTAAATATACTTCATTGATTATTCAAATTATTATTGTTGCTGGTATAGAGAAATCAGGTGTTTCCTCAAATATTCTAGCCAATACTAGAAAAGAATTGATTAATTCTACCAAGGTACAAATGAAAATGTAGTTTAAAAAGTAAAGAAAAATAATAATAATGATTGGTACTGACAGTCTCTTACTACAAAACAGCCTAATTAATCTTCAGAAAATGTGCAAAGAGATCTGGCAGTTGGAAGAATTATTACTAATTTGTTTACAATATAACAGATCAGTGTCAAATGCTCAGGCATTATGGCCTAGACAAAACCTAAGAGTGGGAATTGAATCAGATTTTTTTAATGAAATAAACAAATACAATAGGTAATGTTAATGTGTGACTTTCTAAGTCAATATGCAAGCCTTCTGGACGCTGTTAGTATTCTATTTTTCTATTTGAGTTTGATGCCACTGGTATAGACTTCTTGAAGCTGGAAGAACAATAAGATGATCAGTAAAAATAAATATTTAAACAAAATATCTGCTAAGTGTTTCTATGAAGGAGAAAAAAAATCTTATTGAAATTATATTAAGACTATAGTGGTGAAGACTGAAAAACAGGTCATTTTTATTGATGAAACTCACTTTTTCCTCCAAAACTATAGCAAAATTGTTGTTAAAAAAAGCACATATGAGCTATAAAATCTAGGCAGAGGTTGTGAACTTTTGCCTCCCTTTAAATGATTAAGGCATCCTTAGTGTTCTATGGAGTATAAGGTTGCTCTTCTGGGAATCTGCTTCTTCCACTATGGTTTGTGATCATTGCTGCGTGTGTTTTTTGCTGGTCAGCTCTCAGTATACTTAGAAACATATTTCTAGGCACAGGTTGTTGAATCTCTGGAGACACTTACTTGATATAGTCTTTTTTCTCTTAAAAAGATAAAAAAATATTTAAACAATCTTCTATAGAAAGATAATAGAAAATAAGTAATGTAAACAATTCAAAGAAAAAGAACTCTATAGGCATTTTGAGATACCACTGATTGTTCAGCATCCTCTGATTATCAAATGATCTTTCTTGGCAAAACAATCCTAAATATATATGAGCTGTTTCCTTAATGTCTAGAGTTTTCAGAATTATTTCTTCTTTAGCCCAAAACTAAAAAGACATTCCTTCTGACTTGGCTACTTTATATATTTTGAAATTCACTTACAGTTATATAGTCCTGACTCAAGTTTAATTAAGTAATAGTATTTATGTGTCTTCCTTATCTCAGTCATGAGTAAGATTATTATTTTTTTTTTTGCGTTCCATTTTATTGCAACTGCAATTAAATAGAAAGAAATTTAGGAGAGGAGAAAGGAGAGAGGAAAGTAGAGGATGTTTTTAAAATGCCAGTGGGGCAGCTAGATGGCACAGCCCTAGAGCCAAAAGGACCTGATGCCTTTGACAGTTAACTCTTACTAGCTTTGAGACTTGGGGGTAAATTATTTAACCCCAATTCCCTTGCAAAAAAATGTCAATAGACTAGATTACCTTGGTTCCCATCATTGCATTTTGTCCAGGGATAATTTGTTAAATGGTGGTGGCATATAATATTGATTTTTTTTAGTTCTATCTCTTTTCTATTATGTCATGTGCTGTTTAAAATACCCTGGGTTTAACTTAAAGCAATTAAAATTATTTAATAATTACTCTCCTTTTGTTGCAGCTATCAAATAAGTCTGATGATGATTACACCAGGTTTCATATGCAAAAAAGGGCTTTTTAAAAGACTAAACATATTTTAATTTTATCTGTGGGTGGCTTAGTCATCTTGCTGTTATGGATATTTGTTGCACTAGTTCATACCACTGTCTGATCATATCTTTTTTATCCTGCATGATCCTCATTCATGTATATTCATAAATCTTCTACCAAGGTCTATTTAATGTGTGGAAGTCTTCAATCAACCAGTAAAAATCTATTAAGCACCTAATATATGACAAACATTGTACTAGACCCAGAGGATAAAAAGATAATAATGATACAATGGTTGTTCATTGGTTGTTGTCCTTTATTCATTAAGATGGCCAAAATGATATTATGTCAAATCAAAAATAAAATAATATAAAATCTGGGCAGCTTAATACAGCTATTAAATATCTACCTTCAAAATAATATTTTGGAATTTTTAAAACTTCTAATATATACATAAGTTTATTCTTCTATAAAAGGAAATTGTGGATTGTGATAAAAACTTTATATACTAAAAATCAGTAATTTTCTGGAACTATACAAATTCCCAAATGAAAATGGGATATTGGACCATGCCACACATCATGAAACATTAGGAAATTAATCTGAGGTATAAAGCTAAATATGTTTTAGTAGCCTGGGAACCCAACTAATTTAGACCACACTGAAAAGTTATGGACTAAAATGAATGACAGAAATGGAAAAAAATTTGATTTTTGGTTAAAGGATATCCAGTATGATAAAAGTATAGTTTCATTATGAAGAATTAATATATCAGAATCTTTGAAATAGATTGCAAATGGTATAAAAATGAAGTTATAAAAGCAAAAGGAGGACATATTACATTTTGAAATCTTTTTTTATAAGAATTTGTTTTGGAATCACATTACTGGACTATCTGAAGGCTACAACCAAAAGCCTAGACAGCATTCTTCAAGAGACCATGAAAAGTGCTTTGATATACTAGAACCAAAGGGCAAAATAGTCATTGAAAGAATCCATCAATTGCCTCCAGAAAGAGGTATCACAGAGATTTAAACAAAAACAAAACAAAAAACAAAAACAAAAACAAAAAACTGCTGCAAAACACCAGAACTATATACTCAAGGAAAAAATACTTCAGGCTGCCAGAAAAAAAAAAAATCAAATATTGAGCAACCACAGTCAGGATTACCCATGTTTTGGCAGCTTCCACATTAAAAGGTCAGAGGGCCTAGAATGCCGTATTCTGGAAAACAAGGGGTCTGGGATTACAACCAAGAATCAACTACCAAAAGAGACTAAGCATCATTTTTTAGAAGACACAATGGCCTTTAGTGATCCAGGGGACTTATAATCATTTCTATTGAAAAGACCAGAACTAAATAGAAAATTTGATCTATAAATAAAGGATTCAAGAGAAGCATAAAAAGGTAAACAGGAAAAAAAAAAGAAAAACACATTATTTAATGTTTTTATCCCATCATGTAAGATGATACTTGTAACTCTTGACATTTTTTATTAGGGTAATTAGAGAGGGTATATATAGGCAGAGAGTGTATATAAATTGACTCTAATGTGAAGATATTAAAGAAAAAAAAGGTAGGAAAAGGATTGTATTGGGAGAAGAGGAAAGAGGATGTAAAATGAAGTAAATTAGATCAAATGAAGAGGCACAAAAGCCCTATTACAATGGAGGGACAGAAGGGAAGGGAATGAATATTGTTTGAAACCTAATCTAATCAGATTTGGCTCAAAGAAGAATTTCCATGTTCATTCAGTAGGGTACAGAAATTTATCTTACACCAAGTAGGAGTAGAAAGGGGAAAAAAAAGGGAGGAGCTGGATAGAAAAGAGGGCAGAAATATTAGGTAAAAGGAGCAAGAAAAGGGAAAGACAGGAAGTTAGTTAGAGGGCAGGGTGGATTAAAAACAAAATACTACTAAGGAGGGACAGGGTGGAAAGAGAAAAGGAAAAAATATATATCTATATATACAAGGGAGAAGTAGAATGGCAGGAAATAATAACATAGCTGGTAATCAAAACTGTAAATATGAATGGGATAAACTCTCCCATAAAATGGTAGTGGATAACAGATTGGATTAAAAATCAGAATTCCTACAATATGTTGTTTACAAGAAAAATTGTAAATTTTTGAAAAAAAAAGATACAATAAGGTTAAAAAGTTGGAGTAAAATATGTTTCAGCTGAAGCAAAAAAAAAAAAAAAGCAGGGGTAGCGATTCTGATCTCAGAGCTAAAACAAACAGATGTAATTGAAAGAGGAAAGGAAGGAAGCTATATCTTTGTACCACAAACAATGAAGTAATATCAGTACTAATACATATACATACACACACAAACATACACCAAATGGAACATTTAGAGAAGTTGTAAGTTACAGGAAGAAATAGAGAGGAAAACTATATTAATGGGGGACCTCAACTTTTCCCATCTCATAATTAGATAAATCCAACCACAAAATAAACAAGAAAGAAATTAAGAAGGTTAACAGAATCATAGAAAATGAAGATATGATAGATCTCTGGAGAAAACTGACGAAGGTAGAAAAGAATATACCTTTTTCTCAATGGTACATGGCACCTACACAAAAATTGATGATGTATTAGTTAATAAAAGTTTCACAGTCAAATGCAGAAAGACAGAAATAGTAAATGCAAACACAGGAACTATATAACCTCAATTACAAAACACTTTTCACACAAATAAAGTCATATCTTAACAATTGGAAAAGTATCAATTACTCATCGGTAGGTTGAACTAATATAATAAAAATGACAATTCTGCCTAAATTAGTCTGCTTATTCAGTGCCATGCATATCAAACTGCCAAAAAATTATTTTACAAAGCCAGAAAAAATAATAAAATTCATCTCAAAAAAGATATGGTATAGAATATCAAGGATTTTAATGGGAAAAAAGCAAAGAATAGTGGCATAATTAATACCAGACCTAATACTCTATCATAAAGCAGCAATTTTTTTAATTAAAGCTTTTTATTTTTAAAACATATGCATAGATAATTTTCAACATTCACCCTTGAAAAACCTTGTGTCCCAATTTTTTCACTCTCTTCTCCCTACTCCTTCCCCTAAACAGCAAATAATCCAATATATGTTAAATACATGCAATTCTTCTATACATAAATCCATAGTTATCATGCTGCACATGAAAAATCAGATCAAAAAGGGAAAAAAATGAGAAAAAACAAAATGCAAGCAAATAGCAAAAAAGGTGAAAATACTATGTTGTGATCTACACTCAGTTCCCACAGTGCTCTGTAGGATGCAGATGGCTCTCTCCATCACAAGACCATTGTGTCTGACCTGAATCACTTTGCTGTTAAAAAAAAAAAAAAATGTCCATCAGAACTGATCATCGTATAATCTTGTTTCTCTGTACAGTGTTCTCCTGGTTCTATTCATTTCACTTAGCCTAAGTTCTTGTCTATCCAGGCCTCTCTAAAATCATCCTGCTAATCATTTCTTATAGAATAATATAGAATAATAATATTCTATAACATTCATATATATAACTTATTCAGCCATTTCACAACTCATGTACAACCACTCAGTTTTCAGTTCTTTGGCACTACAAAAAGGGCTGCTACAAACATTTTTGCACATGTGGGTCCTTTTACCTTTTTTCATTATTATTTCTTTGAGATACAGATCCAGTAATGGCACTGCTGGATCCCACAGTTTGACAGCCCTTTGAGCACAGTTCCAAATTGCTCTCTAGAATAGTTGGATTAGTTCACAACTCCAACTGTTACTGACTGAGAAATTAAGTGGTGAAACAGTACATCAAGGTAGGTACACAAGGCATGATAATTAATGACTACAGTAATATATTGTTTGATAAACTCAAAAAATCCATCTTTTGGGATAAGAACTCACCCTTTGATAAAAACTGCTGAGAATAATGATAGTATATCAGAAACTCAGTTTAAGCCTACAAATTGTAACCCATACCAAAATAAGGTCAAAATGGGAACATGATTTAGAGGTAAATGGTGATATTATAAGCAAATTAGGAGAACAAGGGATGCATAGTCTTTGGAGAAGCAAGGAATTTACAAACAAATGAACTAGAGAACATTATGAAATGCAAAATGGATAATTTTGACTACATCAAATTAAAAAAGTTTTTGCATAAGCAAAACTGATGCAGTCAAGATTACAAGAGAAGTAGAAATCTGAGAAGCAATTTTTTTACAGCCATTGTTTCTGATAAAGGTCTTATTTCTAGAATATATAGAAAACATAAATATACAAGTCACTCTCCAATGAAGAAATTAAAGCCATTTATAGGAATATGAAAAAATTCTCTAAATCACTATTGATTAGAGAAACAGAAATTAAGACAACTCAGAGGCACCACCTCATACCTAAAAATTGGCTAAGATGACAGGAAAAGATAATGATAAAAGTTGACTAGGATGTGAGAAAAAGGAATACTAATGCATTGTTGGTGGAATTGTGGGCTAATCCAATGATTCTAGAGAGCAATTTTTTCCCTTTTATTCTGATTTTTCTCTCCCAACACAACTCATATGGAAATATGTAAAAAATGAATATACTTGTACCTTTAAAAAATGAATTTAGCCCAGGAATATAAAGCAATAGATACCCTTTGAATCAGCAGTTTCAGTACTGGGTCTGAATCCTAAAGAAATCATAAAAGAGGGAAAAGGACCTACATGCACAAACATTTTTGTAGCAGCTCTTTTAAAAAAATATTTTATTTCCAACACTTTTTTTATTTAAATACATGCAAAGATATTTTTTCAACATTTATCTTTGAAAAATCTTGTGTTCTAAATTTTTCTCCCTCCTTTTCTTCTATGTCCCCTCCCTAAGACAGCAAGCAATCCATTAATTAAATGTGCAATTCTTCTAAACATATTTCAACATTCATCATGCTGTATGAGAAAAATCAGATCAAAGAGGGAAAAACCCTGAGAAAGAAAAAAGCAAACAAGCAACAAAAATAAGAAAAATGAAAAAATATTATGCGTTGATCCACATTTAGTCTCTATAGTTCTCTATCTTGATGTGGATGACACTTTCCATACCAAGTCCATTGGAATCATAGCAGCTCTTTTTTTTTTTGCGTGTGTTGACAAAGAATTGGAAAATGAATGAATACCATCATTTGGGGAATGAATGAATAAGTTATAGTGTATGAAAATAATGGGATATTTTTGTTCTATAAAAACTGATGAACAAGTTGATTTTAGAAAAACCTGATTTAGATGAATTGATGATGAGTGAAGAAAGCAGAACTAGATAAACATTGTACACAGCAACAAAATCATGTAATAATCAACTATTATAGATTTGGTTCTTTTCAGCAATTTTGTGATTCAAGGCAATCCCAATAAACTTTGGATGGAAAATGCTATTTACATCCAGAGAGAGATCTATGGAGACTGAATGTGGATCAATGTATATTATTTTCTCCCTTTTTTATTGCTTTTTTTTCCCCTAGTGGTTTTTCCCTTTTGTTCTGGTTTTCCTCTCCCAACATGACTCATGTGGAAATATGTAAAAAAATAAATGTACATGAATTTAAAATTTTTTTAATTAAAAAATTAAAAATACTGATATTTCTTATTTGGTGCAGGGTCTGGAACTGCTATTTGGAATTTCCTATTAACACTATCAACCTGACTCTGTAAAGGGTAGTTGGCTATTTTCCCTCATGGATAACTTTTAATAGTTGTGTGTGTGTGTGTGTGTGTGTGTGTGTGTGTGTGTAAACAATTGATTCATAAATAAGAAAACTATTGAATTAATAAATAAAAGTAAGAGTTGGTTTTATGAAAAAACCAACAAAATAGATAAGCCTTTAGTTAATTTGATCAGAAAAAGGAAAGAGGAAAATCAAATTGTTAGTCTCAAGAATGATAAGGGAGAACTTTCCTCTAATGAAGAGAAAATTAGAGCAATAATTAGGAGTTACTTTGCCCAACTTTATGCCAGTAAGTTTGATAATTTAAATGAAATGGAGGAATATCTACAAAAATATAGATTGCCCAAGTTAAAAGAAGAGGATATAAATTATTTAAACATCCCCATATTAGAAAAAGAAATAGAACAAGCTATTAACCAACTACCTAAGAAAAAATCTCCGGGGCCAGATGGATTTACATGTGAATTCTACCAAACATTCAAAGAAGAATTAATTCCAATACTATACAAACTATTTCAGAAAATAGGGACAGAAGGTATACTGTCAAATTCCTTCTATGAGACCAATATGGTGCTGATAGCTAAACCAGGTAGGGTGAAAACAGAGAAAGAAAACTATAGACCAATTTCCCTAATGAATATTGATGCAAAAATTTTAAATAAGAT
>JAJPUD010001094.1:429862-441335 GCA_023553655.1 Myrmecobius fasciatus
CAATTTTCAGATGATGAAATTAAAACCATCTCTAGTCATATGAAAAGTTGCTCCAAATCACTATTGATCAGAGAAATGCAAATTAAGACAACTCCGAGGTACCACTACACACCTGTCAGATTGGCTAAAATGACAGGAAAAGATAATGGTGAATGTTGGAGGGGATGTGGGAAAACTGGGACACTAATACATTGTTGGTGGAACTGTGAACGGATCCAACCATTCTGGAGAGCAATTTGGAGCTATGCTGAAAAAGTTATCAAACTGTGCATACCCTTTGACCCAGTAGTGTTTCTATTGGGCCTATATCCCAAAGAGATCTTAGAGGAGGGAAAGGGACCCACATGTGCAAGAATGTTTGTGGCAGCCCTTTTTGTAGTGGCTAGAAACTGGAAACTGAATGGATGCCCATTAATTGGAGAGTGGCTGAATTAATTGTGGTATATGAATGTTATGGAATATTATTGCTCTGTAAGAAATGACCAGCAGGACGATTTCAGAGAGGCCTGGAGGCACTTGCATGAACTGATGCTGAGTGAAACAAGCAGAACCAGGAGATCATCATACACAGCAACAACAGTATTACATGATGATCAATTCTGATGGACATGGCTCTCTGCAACAAAGAATTGTCTCAAACCAGTTCCAGTTGTTCACTGAAGAAAACCATATACACCCAGAGACAGGGAAATGAAATATGGACCACAACGTAACATTTTCATGATTTCTATTGACATTTGCTTGCATTGTGTTGCCTTTCTCTGATTCTTTTTTTTTTTTCTTGTAGATAGGATTTTTTTTGCTTAACTTCTTAAGCATTTCAACATTATTAACATGTAGTGGACTTCCTGCCATCTAGGGGAGGGGAGGGGACTGGGGGTAAATTTTGTAATGGAAAGCTTTGTAAAGATCAATGCTGGGGAACTACCCATGCATATGTTATACAAATAAAAAGCTTTAATAAAAAAAAACACATAAACAAAAAAAATTGATTCAGAATATATCTTCAAAATTAAGACATACTTTCTCTACATTACATATATTGTGGAAGGAACTTTGAATTCAAAGGAATAAAACTTGTAGTAAAGAAATAACTCATAGCTTCTGAGCTATAGAAGATTTCTCTTTCTTTTTTTTTGCCATTCTTTTAGAATTTGTTAGTTTCCTTGCAGAGTCCTAAGGCTTCTTTTCTGCATTGTAATACATGTTATCCCTCGCTGCTAAGGTAGACTCTGCAATCAGGCATTATGATTCTAGGGACACTATTAAGACCTCAAGAGGAAGTCCCAAATTCTGGGCTATTTCAAAGTTCATAGGTCATTTTCTATTGAAAGGAGTAAGACTAGACATAGGCTCTTGTGATTTATGGGATGTTCTCTCATTTTTCCATTCTGTTAGAAATGTTTACGTGTTTTTGTGGAACAATGATATAACCCTGAATTGGTTTGCTAATTTATCTAAATCCCATAGGTCAAGGCTGGCATTGACCAATCCCGATGTACTTCCTCTGACACATTATTTCATTCCATCTAATAGTTTTCCACACTTTAAAAATAAGTAAGGACTTTTCTCACCATTTAATGCTTCTGTTTGTTTGACTAATTCAATAGAGATGTTCTAACCTTATAAACATATCAGAACTAGATAATTATGGTAATAGCTAGCATTCACATAGTTGTTTTTTTGTTTGTTTTTTTTTTTTAACATTTGAGAGCACTGTTTGTGGCAGCCCTTTTTGTAGTGGCTAGAAAATGGAAACTGATGGATGCCCATCAATTGGAGAATGGCTGAACAAATTATGGTATATGAATGTTAGGGAATATTTTTGTTCTGTGAGAAACGACCAGCAGGATGATTTCAGAGAGGCTTGGAGAGACTTACATGAACTGATGCTGAGTGAATTGAGCAGAACCAGGAGATCATACACGGCAACAACAATACTATATGATGATCAATTCTGATGGACATGGCTCTCTTCAAGCAATGAGATGTTTTGAACCACTTCCAATTGTTCAGTGAAGAAAGTCATATATACCCAGAGAGAGGAATATGAAATGTGGACCACAACATAACATTTTTGTGCTCTCTATTGATGTTTGCTTGCATTGTGTTTCCTTTTTCTGATTTTTCTTTCTTGTAGATATGATTTTTCTTGCACAAAAATGATGTGTGGAAATAAGTATACGTATATTTGATTTGTCAAGTATTTTAACATAATTAACATGTAGTGGATATCCTGCCATCTAGGCGAGGGGTGGGGAGTAGGGGGGAAAAATTTGTAACAGAAAGCTTTGTAAGGGTTAATGTTGAAGAATTACCCATACATATGTTTTGCAAATAAAAAGTTTTAATTGAAAACAAACAAACAAACAAACATTTGAGAGTGCTTTGCAAATGCTATTTCTTTTGATGCTCAAAAAATTATTGTGAGATAACTGATGTTATAATACCCATTTTACAAATAAAGAAACAGGTTAAAAAAGATTAATTAACAAGTTTATGCTGACACTGCAAGATTCTAAAGCAAAATTTGAAGGTTTGCTTGATTCTGATTTCTGTACCTATAACCACTAATAGGAGTTAGGATGATTTAATAATTTAGTTAAAACTCATTCTTAAACTATTTTCAGAGCTCTTATTTAGGGCCTTCACATCTGATTAGTTTAAAATTATATATATATATATGCATATATATATATATATAAAATCATCTTTTGAGAATGGATTTGACATTATAAATAGACAAAATGATTTTCATTCCAATTTTTGTTAATAAAATGGTTGATTTACTTCCCCAACTAGCACAGGATAATGAGGGGGTAAGGTGGTCCAAAAATGTTTCAGCCATTTTAATCAGTATTACAATAAGAATTTTAATTATTGGGATAATAATGGAAGTACTATAGAACTTTAAAGATGAATATTCAAGTGATGAACTTAAAATTTGTGTTAGGATTGATATATGTGGTAGCATTTGATATGAAACTTTTACAACTGTTCCTGAATCTTACAATTGATTATATCTCTGTAGTATTTTAATTCATTTATAATCCTTAAAAAAATCTTAAAGTTCCTTTTTGTCCATGTAGAAAATTTTCTTCTTTCTAAACAGAAAAAATTGCACTTTAAAATTAGTTCCTTAATATTAAATACTTTATCTTGTTTAGAATTATATTCCCAGAATTACATTGGCACAAAATATATTTCTAATTTAATTAGATTTAATTCATATGGCTAGATAATTCACTCACTTTTTAGTTTGTATTCCATCAAATATATTCATTCTTTAAAATTAGCAAATTTTATTTAGTTCTGAAAAGTTAATTATCAGGAATCATACATAACTGGAAATTCAAAAAATACTGATTTGAAAGAAATTTGAATGAATAAAAGATGTTAAAAGGGAATTTTGCTTTGTTTCTTCCTTAGCATATATTTGCTTGATTATTGCTTACAGGATTCCCCCACCCCTCACTGGACATGAATACTCATATTATATGTTATTCTTTGTTTAACCAACATTCTCTTTGTAAAAAATGGAATGTAACCCATTGTGTCAGCAAATAAGTATGTTAATGTTCCTCCTCTGTTCAAAAGAAAATGGTTTTATATGTCCCTATGCATATATTTAAATTGATTAAATGTAAAATTACATTAACATTTTACACTAAAATTAAATTAATTGACATTTGGTGAAAACGTGACTTAAATTCTTCGTTTTGTTATTGTTAACAATTCACAACATCTCTGTTGTGTTATGATGTACAATGTAGTCTCCATTAACGTTGGTTTTTTAAAAATAAATAACATTTTAAGTAATTTACTTTAGTGAGGAAGATAAGCCTATTTTTCTTATTTTGTAGAATTCTCATAAGTATAGTGAAGAACTGGAAAAGCTAATATTTTAATAATTTTAAACTATGCTGGACAAAATGCTAGATGATGATAATGATTTTTTTTAAGTTGGCAATTCTGACTTGCAAGATAATATAGTAAACAAATTTAACTAACATATTAGTACTTTTCTCTTTTTAGTTTCTGTCATTATACTCTAAAGAAAGAATCCATTTTCTATTTCCCATCCATGGTAATAACAATAATGCATCTTGAGCAACAATTATAAGCAGTTTAGGATGAACACACTAATTATACCCTTAAGCAAGATCCTATGAATCATATTTTTTTAAAAACAAGTAAAATAACACATTTATACATTTGTAATTCTTTGAACTTTCAAAAAGTTACATATATTTTCTCACATGATTTTTACTGCAACTCTTTGAATTAAGTAGTTCAACTATAATCTCCATTTGCAGATGAGAAAATAAAAAATGAGGCTCATTTGGGTAAGTTACTTGCCAAATACCACCCAAATAGTCAGGCAGTAGCAGAGTTGGCATTCAAATCTCAATCATCTGACCTAAATTTTCTTTGTACTACCAAGTCCCCTCAGTATCTTTATCAAGTGGTATGTGCACAAATGAAAAAGGACTGAGAATTATATTATATAATTAATATGGGTGTTATTCATATGGCTCGATCATATGTCAAACTGTGCATACCCTTTGACCTAGCAGTGTTTCTGTTGGGCTTATATCCCAAAGAGATCTTAAAGGAGGGAAAGGGCCCCATATGTGCAAGAATGTTTGTGGCAGCCCTTTTTGTAGTGGCAAGAAACTGGAAACTGAAAGGATGCCCATCAATTGGAGAATGGCTGAATAAATTATGGTATATGAATGTTATGGAATATTATTGTTCCGTAAGAAACGACCAGCAGGATGATTTCAGAGAGGCCTGGAGGGACTTGCATGAACCGATGCTCAGTGAAGTGAGCAGAACCAGGAGATCATTATACACGGCAACAACAATACTATATGATGATCAATTCTGATGGACATGGCACTCTGCAACAATGAGATAATTCATGCAAGTTCCAATGATCGTATGATGGAGAAAGCCATCTGCACCCAGAGAGAAGACTTGGGCACTGAGTGTGGATCACAATATAGTATTTTCACTTGTTTTTTTGTTGTTTGCTTGCATTGTTTTTTTTTTCCTTTTTGATTAGATTTTTCTTGTGCAGCATAATAATTGTGGAAATATGAACAGAAGAGTTACACATGTTTAATATCGATTACTCCTGTCTAGGGGTGAGGGTGGAGGAAAAGAAGGGAGAAAAAAATTGGAACACAAGGTTTTGCAAGAGTGAATGTTGAAAATTATCTATGCATGTGTTTTGAAAATAAAAGGCTTTTAAAAACATTTCCAAATATGCAAATCATTGGGAAATTTAAGTCCTCGTGACATCCCTTTTTGTGAAATTTTAGGAATAGATCTTATCTTATTCCCACAACTTCTTGGTATTTTAAACAACTTTCTATTATTTGAAGTTACAGAGAAGATTCTATAAATGCATTGATAGAGGGAGTTCCATTATCTTGAATGTCTTTATAAAAATGGTTGTATATCTGGTTCCTATTTTAAAAGATGATGAAGTGATAAAAATGTAAAGTCAAAAAAAAAAAACCTTGAAATGAAGATGAAGTTGATCCCAAGCTATTACAAGGACATAGTCATCTCTGGAAGCAATGTTCTTCCTTCCCCATTTAAATAAATCTCATATATGAGGCAACAATATTGCTACAGGTGAATTAAAACAGGATTCTGTTCAGTTATAAATTGCATAGATGATCATCTTTTCAGAAAACTATGAAAAGAGTTGTTTGTTTTTTTCTCTTTTCCTATTCTGAAAGGAATGGTGATGGAAATGTTATAATTAAAGAAGGATAAAATACTGGGGAGCAGGGATCAATCCCAGACTTCCAACTGAGTCTACCACTTTGCTGGCAATTATCCTAAGTGCCTCCCCACTACTGTGAGCAAGAAGAGAAGCTGTTGTTCCTGCCACTTCTGTGTTGTATGTTGCTATTTTATCCAATCTATTCCTGTAAATAAGTTCTCCAAAACCACTAAATACCCATTTCAAAAGCACTTCTTAAAGCAAAGTGCCCACTCTTCCCTCTTTCTCAGAATATGGCTCTTCTAGTGCCAACAAAATCACAAAGCGCAGATCAGAGCCTGCTGTGGAAATGGAAAAACACAGCCAGCCTCCTAGGGGTTACTCAGGTACTCTGTGTTTACTCCTTTGATGTTAGAGAATGTTTTCTCTTTGTCAATAATGAGAGTAAGAGGGGGAAAAATAGACTAAATATGGAACTGAACATTCTCCAATAGTGATATGTAATTAAAACATTTTTTTACATCCAGTGGTAAACTGAATATTAGCTATTAAGATAGCTATAGTCTGCCTATTGATCATATTCATTTTGTTAATGCAGCACAAATTCTATTCTCCAAAATTATACTGTACTAGAATCTTGGGTTTTCAGAAGATGGCTTCTATTTCTCCCCTTTGAGATAATTCTCAGGGGGTTAGATTAGTCTTCTAGTATTGTTATTAATGAGCCCTTGATAGTGTCATCCCTATTGGTTACGTCAAATAGAATTAATTAAACATAGAAATGGGAATTTCTTAAAGTAGTATGGTAAAAAGAATCAGTACAAAAGTTTTATCCTAAAATCTGGGACATACTCTTCCAAAAGTACATGCATAATTTAAGGGGAAATTGGGCTCAATTGAAAATTATCTATGCATGTGTTTTGAAAATAAAAAGCTTTAAAAAAATAAAAAAAAAACAACAATGTGTTAACATAGTGACTCACTATGCTAAATAGAAGTCATATTCTCTGAGTCCTCAATATGTGTAGCTCCCCACTGAGGATCCAACTCTTACAGAGCTCTGAAGCTGAACAACTCTATATATTTAGTTTGCCTTCTCTCAGCTCCCAACTGGATGCATTGGCTGTTACTGGTCCAAGCATTCAAATATATGGTCAACTAAGAAAGTAGTAGGAAGTATGAAATACTTGCAAAGGAACTTCAGAGGTCTACCTTCTCAAAATGGACTGGAAACTAAATTCTTAAAGAATTCTGAAATGCTTCTGATGAAACACTTATCTTATATGCTTATACAATAAGTTAATTTTTAACCAATTTCTATACATTTTGTCATCTGATTTTCTTCAACAGCTTGGAGAACTTCAATCCTTCCCAACTTTATTAACAAAGTGGTTCATCTTCAGTTTATGTTTTTGATCCATTAATTCATAAAGGTTACTAGGAATTTTTTTATTAAAGCTTTTTATTTGCAAAACATATGTACGAGTAATTCTTCAACATTAACCCTTAACAAAGCTTTCTGTTAAAAATTTTTCCCCCCCAGTCCCCACCCCTCCCCTAGATGGCAGGAAATCCACTACATGTTAATTATGTTAAAATACTTGACAAATAGAATATATGTATACATATTTCCACACTTATCTTATTGTGCAAGAAAAATTGTATCTAACAAGAAAAAAAATCTGAGAAAGGAAACACATGCAAGCAAACATCAATAGAGAGCATGAAAATGTTATGTTGTGGTCTACATTTCATATCCTTTTCTCTGGGTGTATATGGCTTTCTTCACTGAACAATTGGAACTAGTTCGAAACATTTCATTGTTGAAGAGAGCCATGTCCATCAGAATTAATCATCATATGCTGAGTGAAATGAGCAGAACCAAGAGAACATTATACACGGCAACTGTTGCCGTGTATAATGTTCTCCTAGTTCTGCTCATTTCACTTAGCATCAGTACATGCAAGTCTCTCCAGGCCTCTCTGAAATCGTCCTGCTGGTCGTTTCTTACAGAACAATAATATTCTATAGCATTCATATACCATAATTTATTCAGCCACTCTCCAATTGATAGGCATCCATACTAGGAATTATTCACAGCTAGTTTATATACATTTGATTGATTGCATCTCAAAAAGATACTGTTAAAGGCCTTGTGACTTAAAATATTTTATTAGTTACATTAATCAGGGTTGGATTTTGTATCTCTTGTTACATAAAAATAGAGAAAAGTAATTCTTATAATATTCCAGGTATGTGTTAAACTTGGACACTGGAGATACAAATAATGAAAAGAAAGTTTCTGCCCTCAAGGAGTGCACAATCTAAAGGAAAAGAAAATGCAGAAAAGGAAGCTAAAAAATGAGTTGGGGGTTGGTCTAGAGAGTACCTGGTGGAAGTAAGCAGAGCTGCAGAGACAAATTTAGTGTTCCATCTCTCTAATCAGAGAGAAGGCTGAGGGAGTTGAAAGAAAGTTGGCCCTCCTAAATGGCATAAAAAAGTTATTCAATAAGCCCTTGTGTGCTAGCAACTGTGCTAGATCTTTGGACTACAAGACAAAAATGAAGATCCTTGTACTTGAGATTACATTCAAACAGAAAATCATAGCAATTAATATATATGGATATTGTTTTTATTCAGTTGTTTCAGTCAGTTCTTACTCTTCCTACTCCTATTTGGGGTTTTCTTGGCAAAGATACTGGAGTAATTTGCCATTTCCTTCTCCAGCTCATTTTTAAAGATGAGGCAACAGGGGCAAACAGGGTTAGTTGATTTGTCTAGGATCACACAGCTTAATAAATATGTGAAGTCAGCTTTGAACTCAGGAAAAATACAGCTTTTTATCTCTAGGTCTGCTGTTCCATCCCCTGTACCATCTAGCTGCCTTCTACATCTGAAGCTCCATGAAAATAATGAATTACTATCTTACATTCCAAAGAAATCTGTGCCTTAATATTAGTCATAAGCCAATTCAGATAGATAAAACTGAAGTCACTGCGGTGAAATGAGGTTTCTTAGATATGAAATAGAAGCCAAAAATTCTGTATGGGTTTGCTACTAATGAATGATATGGCCTTGAGCAAAATACTTCATATTATTGGAGATCATTTTCAATACTTATAAAATAAAAAAGGAGTAGATGATTTAATATTTCTGTGACCAGTTTTTTCCCTCAGTATTTTCTATCCTATACAGTGTGCATTATTATGTAAGATGCCTATTACATGATGTAGAAGTTTAAAATGATTATTTGATATAGTTTAATTTTTTAAAAAATTGACTATCTATTAAGCTAGTAATGCCCAAATATAATCTGATTTTCTCTTAAATCCCTATCCACAAAATTTAAGAATTTATATTTTACTTGAAATGGGGGAGGAGTATGGGGAGGAAGTTGGGACATAATACATATATAAATAAGTAAATACAATATTTTCAAAATAGTAGAAAGTAATCTCAAGAAGGAGAGTCTTAGTACATATCTTTTTCACTTCCTCTAGCATATCAGCTCCCAGAATCTTATGAATCATAGAAACACATGATTTCAAAAGAATCAGAAGTACAGGTAATCCAAAGAATAGACAAGCAGATGGTAAAGTATGCTACAACTCAGTATTATGGACAACAGAACTATAGCTATATTATCGTAGATCATAGAATAACAAAATCTTAAAACAATTACAATTGCAAATCATCCAAAGAAGAAGAAAAGTGTATGAATGATATATGAATTGGATTAACAGACTCCTCGTGAGCAAGAAATGCAAAAGAGACGTGATCGTAGATATTTATGACTGGAAAATAAAAGGAACTTTTTAACATATCAAAAACAAGAATAGTAGGCCAAGTTCTATCCTAGTTTTCAAGGAAGGGGCAAGTGTGTGCACATATACACATACATATACATACACACATATATATGAACATGTATACAAACAAGCATTTATACATATACAAATATATTTATATACACATATATCTCTACATCTATATATGTGTATTATGTACATATATATTTATATGTTTTTAAAGAAAAATTAATTCTATCCTATTTCATTGGTTGGATGAGGGATTGTCTGAGAAGAAATACAGAATTCACTTTAATCCCTTCTTATTTTGAGAATAGACTTAAAAGTTTATATTCCTGGAGTTGGGTGAAAGCAGAAATCATTTGAAAGAATTTTTAGTCAGTTGAAGTATCCTGTCCCACTGATTTATTTGCCAAAGATATATTATCATCTATCCTTATACCCTATGACTCTCTCCCTTCCAACCTCTCAACCAATGCCTTCTGCTTCTTTCTCTGAGAGTAATCAAATCAAAATTATTCTAATTTCAGAAAAGATAATAAAAATGGTTTGTCTCATTATTCTATTCACCATCTTTATATCTCACCATGTCAGAGCTCCCTTGCCTTTTTACCATTCCCCTATGTGTGTTGTTCCTCTGAATTTTTGTATTTGAATTATTGTATTTACTAGTATAAGCTAGTCTGAAAGTGGTCAGTTTAAAAG
Source organism: Myrmecobius fasciatus (assembly GCA_023553655.1). Lineage (NCBI taxonomy): Eukaryota > Metazoa > Chordata > Mammalia > Dasyuromorphia > Myrmecobiidae > Myrmecobius > Myrmecobius fasciatus. Next base: position 440,117 of record JAJPUD010001094.1, read on the forward strand.
TGACAATTCTGCAGCCTTTGTCAAATATGAGATCACATGGTATCTCAGCAAGATGTGCTAACTCCTAAGAAGAAAGAGTGCTCACCAGATGATCATATGTAAAGAGCCTTTGAGGATAAAGACTTCCAGAATTTGGTGTTCACTATCAAAATTTTATGAAGAATTATGTCATTTTTGCTAAGTCTGGAAATGATCTCACTCATGGATATGTGACTGGGAGTTTCTAAAGCAGGAAAACAGCCAGAAAAGTCAATCTTGATTTTTCTTTTCAAACTCATTTGGAGATCATTTGAATAAGAAGCATTTAGGGCCTTGATTGAATGCCTCACACATGTCCAAAGTTAGTTTATGAAAATCCAGGCAAGCCCTTTTTAAAAATATTCCATGCATGCTAACCCAGAAGACATAGAAACAGTCTTTTATCAAGAGAGTAATAGTCATCAGAAGCTTAGTGCATTTGCCAGAAGAGAACTTATTGCTAATTAGATGTTATACCCGACACAGATTTGAATATTTTTTTTAAATATGGTATCACTACTAAAGTTTATGACTATGAAAGTAAAACCCCAATTCAAGAATAAACAGTACAATCAATTGACATATGCTTACCAGCATTAAGGTGGACCAATGGCATTAGGCAATCTTGAGTCCCCTATATGCCTCATCTTAGGGAAGTTTAGTGTTTCCTTTTTTTAAAGCCCTTGAAAGTTTCACACTGTACAGATACCCAGAGAAACAGTGAAAGTGACTTCTGACTTAGGAGATAGAACTCTGTCACAAGAAAATTTTGGTCTCTTTAGATAGAAAATGCCATCTGGAGAGAGAATTATGGAGACAATGTGGGTGTAAGGATATATTTTCACCTTTATTTTACTTTTTTTTTGCTTATTTGTTTGTTTTCTTTCTCATGATTTTTTCCCCTTTTGTCTGATTTTTTTTACACAACATGACAAATATGGAAATATGTTTAAAAAGATCTCACATTTAACTATATCAGATTATATTTCCTGTCTTGGAGAAGGGGGAATTAAGGGAGGAAGGGAGAAAAATTTAGGACACAAAGTTTTATGAAAATGAATGTTGAAAACTGTCTTTACTTGCATTTAGAAAAATAAAATATATTAGAAAAAAGAGAAAATATTGATCTAATCTGGATTTCTACAAGGGAACCAAGAATACTAAAATTATACTTTCAACCATTAGAGAGATCCAATCAGAA
>JAJPUD010001094.1:446335-458004 GCA_023553655.1 Myrmecobius fasciatus
CAATAATATTCCATAACATTCATATACCATAATTTATTCAGCCACTCTCCAATTGATGGGCATCCCTTCAGTTTCCAGTTTCTAGCCACTACAAAAAGGGCTGCCACAAACATTCTTGCACAGGTGGGTCCCTTTCCCTCCTCTAAGATCTCTTTGGGATATAGGCCCAGTAGAAACACTGCTGGGTCAAAGGGTAGACTGCATTGTTTTCTTGACAAAAATACTTGAGCAGTTTGCCATTTCCTTTTCCAGTTTGTTTCATAGATGAACTAAGGAAAAACAGGTTAAGTTACTTGCCCAGGGTCACACAGTAAATATCTACGACCAGATTTGAACTCAGAAAGATAAATTTTCCTGAGTCCAGGCCTATCACTCTATCCATCATCATTTAGCTGCAATGTTGATGGCAAGAACTTATTTTTTTTTTCAATTCTTCAGTTGCTATAGTTGTTGAGAGGACAGTTTGTAAGTCATATGTACACAAAGACTAACTCTCCAACTGGTAGTTACAAGAGACAGATGGGAAGCTTGTTTAGAGGTTGGAGGAACTCTTGAATGTAGGGACCTGGGCTAAATCATCAGTGACTAAAGGGAGACTTGGTCAAAATGATGTCAAAATTTTAATTTTCCTGGCCCTAATTACCTTCTATCTCTCTGCTGGAGGCCTTGTTCCTTCTCTAATGCTAACTTACATGTCTTGCAAATGAAGTTGTTTGGGATTTGATAGAAAAGTCTGGTAACTCTTTCAAAGGAGTTATTCTCCTGAAAAAATAACTAGTCGAGTTATACTTTAAAAGAGATCACTGTTATCATGGCTACTGTTATTCCTGCAGGTCTTAGGTTCAGGATCATGGACCTTGTCCATAAAGGTTTGAAGGAAAATGGTGGCAATGATTTCACTCTCCTGAAGCATTTCCTGTACTTCCTTCTGGCTCCTTGCTAAAAGCTTCTGTATTGGATTAGGAACAACTCAGAGAAAGGAGAAGCATGCACGATAATGTGAAGAAATGTTCTTTTCTCCAGTGCTATTTTTGACTCTTGTAAAACATTCTAAGATCTTAAACATACAACTTCTTCCCCTGATTCTTTGTCCCATATGAGTAGGAAACATGAATGTATTCAGGGGGATAAAAAAGAAAGAATGAAGCTTTGGGTTATGTCAAGTGGCTCCTAACTTGTTCCTTTCTTTGCACATACGTATGGCCACAGTATGAATTGCTTGTGAAATTTTAATTTGAGGATTGGTTAAATGGAAGGAAACATTTCAGATAAAGGCTAATGATAGAATAATAAAGAACTTTACATATTTCTCATAATTCAAAGTAATTTCTTATTTAATTTCCCCTAACCTGCATTTTGAATCAGCAAGAGTGATTAAAGCTTGTGTGAAGTGTCCATAGTATAGGGGGTAATGTGACCTAATAGGTTAGTGCCATCTGGTGAGCAGTGGGAATATTGCAGCCTATGAGAAAATCAGTCCATGCTCAGTGGGTACCTTCTTTTAAAACCATTTTGATGGTGATGAGGACAGAACCATCTGCAATATTCCCATGCCAATAAATTAACTGCGCAACAGTTTGTTTTTCTGTATACCTGAAGAAAGTTGGAGGTGAGCCAAGTGCCAGCTGTTGTCATGGTAGCCCCTCAAGTATCACCTCAGACACTTCCCAGGTGTTTAGGTGGTTGCTCCTCTTCAGTTGTGTCTGATTCTTTCTGATCTCATTTGGGTTATTTTTGGCAAAGAAACTTGACTAGTTCGGCATTTACTTCTCTTCCTCATTTTATAGATGAGAAAATGAAGCAAAAAAGGTCAAGTGACTTGCACAGACTAGTGTCTGTAGGTAGATTTGAACTCAGGAAGATGGGTCTTCTTGACTCCAGGCCTGGCACTCTACCTACTGTACCACCTCCCTACTCAAGTGTAGTGGTAACCTACCCTAAAATGAAATTTATTTGTATGTCTTTTTTGGGGAGAAGATCTGAGTATGATATTTGATGGTTTTGTTCTCCATAGGGCATGCAAGTCAAAAAACAATTTATAATATAATTTTCCAGGTTCTTTTTGGGTTGCCACCATCAAGAGATGGTCATTATATATAGTTCATCTTGTTTCTACATGGATCAATGCTTTTAGTCAAAAAGAAAAGATCTATTTTTGATGACAGGAACATGAATCACCTTTTTATTACTATTATTTCTTAGCATTTTTCTTTAATGATTTTATAAAAATACTGCTTTAGCTATATTATATACAAATGTTAGCTTATTATATTTTATATCATTATATTATATTATGTAATGTTATGCTATGTTATGTTATGTACAAATGTTAGCTTGATCCGGGAATATGAATAATATAATTTTGTGAGTGGTAACAATAAATAGAATTTTTACCATAATGCTACATCTAAATGACAAAAACAATTAAATTAGGGCTTCACACTCAATGTATTTCTCTGACCTAGGAAAAACTGACAATAATGTTGTATATTTGCTTTCTCAACCATATTAACTTATTTGGACCATACAATAAGCCCATAAGATAGGTCAATTCCAGCATCCTATTTTCAGATTAAAAACAATATCAAAAACACCAGAAGGAACAGCAACAACAACAATCTGAGGTTCAAAGAGCTTATATTCCATGACAGAACAAGGATTTCAACATGTCTTTTAACTTTCAGTCAATTTTCCTTTCCACTACACTATACAGCCTCTCCTAAAGAGCTGAAGCACCAACATTTAAATCAATAAAATACTTGCCAGCATATATTAAATAACCACACAGCTATTATTGCTTTGGGTAAACAGATGGCACATGACATTCATTTTACTTACACAAAGCTAGAAGGAGACATTATAGAATGCAATTGAGGGGCCATTAATTGGTCAAAGGAATAGTACCAGCCTTCCTCAGAAAGCACAATGGCATTTTCTTGACTAATTGAATCATTCTTATGTCTCTCCTAAAATAGCATAAATTATTTAGTCCACATAAACATCTCTTGAATTTGTATAGAAATTATTGGAAGCAGAGTAACAAAAGCGAAATGCTGCAAATCTTGGTTTTATTCTCAAGTACCTATTTCTTTCGAATATTAATAAACAGGTCAATTTTGCCTCTCTAGTCTATGATTCAAAACCATTTCAGTTTTCTCTCATCCCGTTGGATATTTTCTCTATCTTTTATTAAAATAGGAATCTATGATATGAAGTAATACTATTTCTTAATTATTGGGATTATTGTTTGTTTTTTTCATTAATGTGGATGTAAACTTTCTGGGTTATTTTTTCTGTCCTCTTTCTTTTTACTGTGTCTCCTAAATTGTCAGTTATTCATCTCCTGGATATTCTTACATGCATGGCACTCTTTGGTCTTTTTTTACTTTTCTAATTGCTCTTTCTTAGTCTATTTTGATTTTCATAGTTCCCTAAAGTTCTGTATCTTGTCCCTGTACTTGACCCCTTTCTCTTTTCATACTTCTTTTGACATCATCAGCTCTCATGGACTTAATTATCTTCTCTATGACAAAGACTTATATCTCTGTCTCTGTTTCTGAGTCTGTCTTTGTCTCTGTCTCTTTCTGTCTCTGACTCTCTTCCTCTACCATTTATCTATCAGTTATTCATATCTTTCCCTTATCTATTAATCTCTACAGATTTAGTTATAGATATCAATGACATAGATACAGATATAGATTGTTTTACATATAGATGTAAATCCCCAATTTCTTTCTTGGGTTCAAAATCACATTATTAATTACCTATAGTATATTACAAATTGTATATCTAGGAGATGTCTTGAATATACAAAATAGAACTTCTCTTTCCTTTTAAAACCCAATCCTTGCCTACTTCTGCTAAAGATACTACCATTCTTCTAGTTTTCTAGATTCGAAACTTTGTCATTATCTTCTAGTCATTCTCTCTTATTCACCTATATATCAGTTATCAATTGTCAAAGATTCATGTGTCTACCTCCATTATATCACTTGCATCTGACATAGTTTCTCTACTCACACAATTATAACAGTTATCTTGCACAAGAAAAATCGGATCTACAAGGAAAAAAAAACCTGAGAAGGAAAACAAAATGCAACCAAACATCAAGAGAGAGTATGAAAATGCTATATCTCACAGGCCTATCCCTGGGTGTATATGGCTTTCTTCACAAAGTGATTTTTCTTTTTTTTTATTTTATATTATTTTATTTTTTTTTTTTGTTTTTTTTTTTTTTTGCTGAGGCAATTGGGGTTAAGTAACTTGCCCAGAGTCACACAGCTAGTAAGTGTTAAGAGTCTAAGGTCAAATTTGAACTGAGGTCCTCCTGACTTCAGGGCTGGGACTCTATCCACTGTACCATCTAACTGCCCCCCAAAGTGATTTTTCTTAAACAAATTCCCCTAATCATTCCCTAATCAATAAAACTATTGGCTTCCAATTATGCCTAAAATTTAAAATAATAATAGTAATCCTCTGTTTAACTTTAAACACCCTCATCATCTTGTCTCATCATATTTTTTTTTTTAAAATAAAAATCTAAATTACTCATTCAGTATTAACTCTTTCACCCATTGATGAGCCGGTCCATCTGATCTTCTGTCTGTTCTTAAGCATAATACTCCATCATCACCCGTCCCACGCCTTTGAACTGGCTTAATGTTATGCCCTTCTTTTTAAAATCTATATTTAACTATTTTTGATTTATTTATATTTATTCTACATATAATTATAGCTCTTACTGTCTTTCTCCTTAGAATGTAAATTAATTGAAAACATATATTTTATTTATGGTCTTTGTCATCTTTCCCCATAACATCATGTCTGGCATATAGTAAGCACTCAATAAATTATATTGATTATGTATGGAGACAGAGACAGAGACAGAGACAGAGAAAGAGGGAGAGGGAGAGGAAGAGGGAGAGAAAGAAAGAGAGAGAGAAAGAGAGAGAGAGAGAGAGAGAGAGAGAGAGAGAGAGAGAGAGAGAGAAGGAGAGGGGAAGGGCATTAGAGAAAGGGAAAGGAGGAGGGGGAGGGGAAAGAGGAGAGAGAGGAAAAGGGAGGAAGGGAAGGAGGGAATCACTAAAACCTGTGCTCAAGCCCTGACTGAAGCATATAAGATGGGTGAACATACAAATTTACATTACAATCTATTGGAGAGAATTTCTAAATCAATGAAAGCCTATAGTATAGTAACTATACAATAATAGTAATAACCAAAATTAATAATAGCAAATTAAAAATTTCATAGCATTCTATATACACTGACTCATTTGGAATGCACAAGAAACCTCTGATTAAAAAAAAGATTATTTGCTTTATATTATTCCCCCATTTTACTAATGAGAAAACTAAGTTTCAGAAAGTTTAATTACTTATCTGTGATTCTACATCTGGTAGTCCTGGACACAAAATTTGAATTTAAGCTTACTAACACTATGGCCAATACTCTATATGTGACCCATTATTAAAAAAATGTATAGTTTGGTAGGAGATTGGTATAGTCTCTTTGTTTTTTTTTTTTTTGTAAGCTTTATTTATTTATATCAATAAGTGCATCACCAGAGGTTATTAAGAGTCTAGCGTATGAATCATTCTCCTTCCATATTTATTGTAGCTTAGATCATGCTAATATAATGCTATATTTAGATCATTGTTTAAAAAAAAGTTAATCTAGGACTTGAAATGGGCAAAATAACACTATATTATTCAGTATGTGTCTGAGATAGTATACAAATGTAGAGTATAGATGCATAAAATGTAGAGTATAGATTCATATCCATTATCCTTGTATTAACTGACATTTTAACTTGAGGTTTTAGACATATATAATCTAAGTTGTGAGCAATGTGCAAATAGTACTTTAAGATCATTTTCAGTGATCTAGAAACTGACAAATATCTTAAAATAAGTAAATAAAAGAATGAAAATACAATATACAATGACTTTTTAAAAAATGTTTTCCTTTATCTGTTTTCAGATTAAATTAATCTGATAGAGCAATAAACATTACTTTTACTTCAAGTTCTGAATTGAAAATGTAAAAAGGACTGTAATGGTACCCTAAACTATATAGTATTTTTTTTCTTCAAAAAATAGACTTTTTAAATTGTAGGGAACAATACAACATTCATCTAAACAAGACAGTACATATTTTCATTAACTCTACTTTATTTAATTTCCAAGAGCTTCATGGATTTCCTTGGGGAAAAAATCATATCAAAAATAAGAGGACTGCAAAAGTTCAGCATTCACAAAAGGAAATTACAAGGTCAATTTCAAAACTTCCTTTTTTCAATTCCACTGAAGCAGAGCACCCTGCTTTATTTTTTTGGAACCTTCTGAACAACAGAGTATTATTTTCCATATTTCATTCACCTGACAGATGATTTAAAATCATTTTTGTGGCTAATGTCTGTACACCTTGATTTACCACAAAATAAAATAGTCTGTAAGATCTCCTTTACAACATAGTTTGTGAGCCAAATAAATACTTGAATCAATGGTTTCAGAAAGCTGAGGCAGCTGCTTGTCAATTAAATGAAGCTTTTTCTTTTTCTTTTCTTTTCTTTTTTTTTTTAAATCAGCCTTCCCTCCTTTCTTGGGCACAGATTTTCTTCATTAGCTTCCCCCAGCCTACCCCGCCTTTTTCCTGTTCCTGTGAACATGTTTTTGCTGAAGGTAAAAAGAGTAAAAAATAGAGAAAGATGAAGAAGAACACAAGGGGGGATGGAGAAGAAGAGAAGAGAGTAGGAGAAAGGGAAAAAAGAAGGGGACAAAGAGAAGGAGGTTAGTAAGAAAGGAGGAGAAACAGAGGGGAAGACAGAGAGAGATATAAGAATTAGAGGTTCATTTAAATTCACTCAAATTGTTAACATTTGCAGTTCATACAAGCAAATACATAATATGTGATACAGTTTACAAAATAAAAATATTTTTCTCTTTCCAAATGAAGTGAACAATGACATCATAGCCTTTAAGTAATACTGGAAAAAATTTCCAATTGCATGTATGGAAGCAACTTAACTGTTTAAGGGTTACAAGCTCTCCTTTTTCCCCATTAATGATTAGGAGAAGGTGATGAAGGTGATTAATGTAGTAGCAAATATCATAAATTTAGCAAATGTATACCAGTGAAAATTGCATGTAACTAAATGTGTAAGTTTCATTCTTCTGGAAAGTAATTTATATTCATAATAAAATTTCTTCTTGGAGGATTATATGAACCTAGCTCCAGCAGCAGCTATATGAGGGAACCCAGCAGAGCATTCCTCTTTTATTTTTTCTATTAATTCCAACAGGTTGCTTCCACAGTCCAAGTTTAATAAAAAAAGCTATTATTAGAATTTGAGAGTTAAATTACTCCATAAGATGGCATATAATGGTTTAGTTAAGAAATCAATCACTTAAGTTATTGATCAGCATTGTGCAATGCAAACCAACTTGTATTGAGTAATGAGGATCCTCATTTATTAGAAATTTAGCCTATAGTTTCTTTTTATTTTTCTTTACCTACATTTGGCTCAGGAAAATTGCTACCTTTTTTTTTTTCTTTTTCTTTTTCTTTTAAATTAATTCAGCTAAACAACCTTCAACTCAAGCTGCATTCTTCTCCTGGAAAAAAAAAAATCCATTCAACTTCTCTCACTCCCCTACCAGCACTTCTCACCCTCTCCCAGTAAAGAATGAACCTTATTTGCATGAAGTTATTCTAGCATAAAATTATTCTAGCTGAAGGAGACTAACAGCAGGGCTTGAAATAAATCAGCACTGCACTGATCATTTTGTAAGGTTATTAGAGCACACCCTCTCTATGAAACTGACTATGGATGCCAAGTACTATGCATGGAAATAACGAGATGTTGTGATCATGATGCTTGTGATGGACAACCCTAAAGCAGGAAGGAGAGTGAGACCATTTCAAAAGAGTGGTCTGAAATTGTGTGGATTATGTTAGGTGCTTTAACTAAAAGACATTCATTTCTTGTAGCAATCTTAGGGTAATGGGGTACATAGCTCCCCACTTATTAAGAGAGGGGAAAATCCAGAGGCATGCATTTAAGAAGAATGACTAGTAACAGAGATCTCTTTTTCTTCCACTTAATCTTGACATAAACTCGAGGATGTGACAGCAGACCTCAAGGCATAGCAAAATACTATACATGTTTGATGCTCTGAGCTATAAAAGAAAAGGCTGGGAACCAAAGGAACACATTTTTGCTTCTGGTCTTACTATCTCAGTGCTTTTTAAAGCCAAATGCTGCTTAAGTTAATGGGAGAAGCAGTGTTGCATGATGTGAGCTTATTTCAGCTAAAATTAAGCCTTGGGAAGTTTCCTATTGATTATTACATCACTAGTACAACAAAGCTGATATGCTGCCCAGTCCCAGAGTGGCACAGAAGCTTCACAGGTGGATGCCAATAATTATTCCCATTACCCTTAAAATGCTCTCTAGATTTAGACTTTTGAAGACATCATCACATATGCAGAGAGACAGATGCCTTTTATGTTTCATTACTTTGATGACTCTGTGCTCTCATCCATGCTCTCTCACTTTGGACAACTCTTGATCATGTTTCTCTTCATAGTCTTTATTGGAAATTGTCTAAGGTGTTTAGGGCCTTCATCTCATTCTCTTGTTGCTGTGTGGATGGGGAACTCCATTTCCTGTCCCTTGGTTATGCCTTGCCTTTGCCAGTTGACCAACCTTCTTGGATAAAGCTTAGTTATTAATGGGCTGCAAGCGTATTTGTGTCTACCATGATTTTTGTTCATTTCTAAAATGTGCTTCTGTTTTTATGATTAGTGATGAAGAAGATGACAGTGATCATTTGTTTTTGAATTTAAGGTTTACAAAGCACTTTACATAAATATTATTTGATACTCACAAGTATTCTGTGAAGAACATGCTATTTTTCCCCCTCATTTTACAGATGAGGAAACTGAAGATGATAGACCTTTAGGGAAGTATTTAGAATTACAATAGTGAATATCCAAAGCAGAGTTTTAATTAAGCTCTTCTGGTTTTCATCAATTATACCCTTTGCATTTCCAATATATTCTATCCTTTATGACACTGAGCTGCTTCAATGGAAAAAAAATAAAAGCCTTGAGATATCACAAAGTATAACAGATATTTATAATAACAAAGTGGTTATGGCTATAATCCTAATAGAACAGAGGACACTCTTTTAGGAAATTTGTTTGAATGAAAGTATTATATGACAAGCACAATCTTAGGTTCAAGAAATGCCAAGACATAAAGTAAATAGTTCCTTGCTTCAGGAAGTTTGCATTCTGGTGAATGGAGTGACACAACATTTAGACTCTCTCTGTCTCTGTCTCTGTCTTCCTCCCCCCCCCTCTGAGTTTCTCTCTTTTTCTGTCTCTGTCTCTCTCTATCTCTCTCTGTCTCTGTCTCTATCTCTTTTTGTCTCTCTATCTCTGTCTCTGTCTGTATATCTGTCTGTCTACCCTCTCTCTCTCTTTCTCTGTCTTGCTCTGTGTCTCTCTCTCTTTTTCTCCCCCCCTCTCTATGTCTCTGTCTGTCTGTCTGTCTCTTTTTTGTCTCTCTCTCTCTCTTTTTCTCTTCCTCTCTCTCTTTTTTCTCTCCCTCTCTCTCTGTCTCTGTATGTCTCCCTGTCTCAGTCTCTTTTTGTCTCTGTCTCTATCTTTCTTTGTCTCTCTATCTCTGTCTCTTTGTCTGTCTGCTCTCTCTCTTTCTCTGTCTTTCTCTGTCTCAGTCTCTCTCTGTGTCTCTCTCTTTCTCTCCCCCCCCTCTCTGTCTCATCTCTGTCTCTGTCTCTCTTTCTTTTTCTGTCTCTCTCTCCCCCCTCTGTTTCTCTCTCTGTCTCATCTCTGTCTCTGTATGTCTCTGTCTCTGTCTCTCTCTCTCCTTCTATATCTCTCTCTCTTTCTCTCTCTCTCTCTCTCTCTCTCTCTCACACACACACACACACACACACACACACACACACACACATACTGATTTGGATGGGGGGAAGGATGTATATCTGAAGTATACAGAAAAGCCTTCACATGCAAGTGCCACATGAGTTGAGCCAAGAAAGAATGTAAGGATTGCAAAAGACAGAAGTGAGAAAGGAGTCAACACCAAGCAGAAGTCAGAACCTGTTCAAAGACTAGAGGCAGGAGATACAATACAGTAAAGAGGTCATATTGACTAGAACACACAGTATACTAAAGCATAGGAGAAATAGAGAGGCTGGACTCATCTTAGGATGTCTTTTCTATGCCAGAAAGACATTTCTACTATTGTTTTTTCAGTCATTTCAGTCACGTCCAACTCCATTTGGGATTTTCTTGGAAGAGATACTGGAGTGCTTTGCTTTTCCTTCTCCAATCCATTTTACAGATGAAGAAACTGAGGTAGACAAGATCAAATAACTTTCCCAGTGACACAGAGTTAGTAAGTGTTTGGGGCTGAATTTGAACTCAGATCTTCCTGATTTTGTCCACTGGGCCACCTAAGAAATTTGAGAGGGTGAGTTATTTGGCCCCAAATAGGTAACTGATATATGTCAAAGGCAAAACCTGAATCCTTGACTTTATGTGATTTTCTGTGGGCTCTCAGAATACATATAACATCTGACTTTGTTACTAAACTTAAGATTTGTAGACTTATATAAATAGGAGTATTTTAAAATTTATCCTATAGAGGCAATAGAGAACAACAACAAAAGTGTTGATCAGGAGCATGACAAGGTCACATCCCCACTTTAGAAACAGCAATTTGGCAGTTTGTAGAGAATGGAATTTAGAAGAAAGTGACTATAGGTAGGAATGTCAGTGAGAAAGTTTAATTGTAAAAGCATTTATTTTGCCCAACAGAAGGAAGTGTGTAAATATTTATATTGATTTTCCCAAACCTAAGTCAAAATTAATATTTGGCAATTAAGGAAAAAAATTACTGGCTTTTGTCTCCTAAAGAACTCAGCACTGAGTATAACCACAAGGTTCCTTAGGTAGCAGGGTGACACAGTGGAGAAAAAATTGGACCTGAATTTCTTTCAATATATGCTTTCCAAATAATGATTTGACTATGCAAAATTAAGCACCTTTATTTCTGCACAGAATGTTGCCATGTCCCTACTGCTTTCTGTAAGCTTATTATTCACATTTAATATCCTCATATCCTGTGTTCTATTAAGAAAGAAATTCAGATTCATAACAAGGTACTTTGGTTTTTGCACATTTTGTCTTATTTGTTTATAATACAAAGGAAGGATGAAAGGAAGAAAGGAAGGAAGGGAGGGAGGGAAGATAAAAGGAAGGAAAGAAGGAAGGGAGGGAAGAAAGAATGAAAGAAGGGAGGGAGAAAGGGAGAAAGGGAAAAAGGGAGGGAGGGAAGGGAAGGAAGGGAGAGAGAAAGGGAGGAAGGAAGAGAGGAAAGAAGGAAGGAAGGAAAGAAGGAAGGTAGGGAAGAAGGAAGAAAGAAAGGAAGGGAGGGAGAAAGGGAGAAAGAGAGGAAGAGAAGGAGGGAAGAAGGAAGGAAGGAAGGAAGGAAAAAGGGAGGAAGGAAAGGAGGAAAGAAGGGAGGAAGGAAAGAAGGAAGGTAGGGAAAAAGGAAGGAAGGGAGGGAGGAAAGAAGGAAGGAAGGGAGGGAGGAAGGTGGGAAAGAAGGAAGGAAGAAAGGGAGGGAGGGAGG
>JAJPUD010001094.1:465678-491131 GCA_023553655.1 Myrmecobius fasciatus
TCAAGAGTTTTTTTTTTCTTGTTACCTTTTTATGTTTCTCTTGTGTTCTGTGTTTGTAGATCAAATTTTTTGTTCAGTTCTGGTCTTTTCAGTAGAAATAGGTGAAATTCTCCTATATCATTGAATGACCATCTTCTTCCCTGGAAGATAATGCTCCTTCTAGCTGGGTAACTTATTCTTGGCTGTAATCCAAGTTCCTTTTCCCTTTGGAATATCTGATTCCAGGCCCTTCGATCCTTCAAACTAGAAGCTGCTAGGTCCTGTGTGATCTTAATTGTGTCTCCCCGATATTTAAATTGTTTCTTTCTGGCTTCTCGTAATATCTTTTCCTTGGTATGATAGTTCTGGAATTTAGCCACGATATTTCTGGGGGGCTTAATTTTTGGGTTTCTTTCAGGAGGTGATTGGTGGATTGTTTCAATAAGTATTTTGCCTTCTGGGTCTAAAATATCACGGCAGTTTTCTTTTATGATTTCTTGGAAGATAGTGTCTAGGTTCTTTTTTTCATCATGGCTTTCAGGAAGCCCTATAATCCTTAGATTGTCTCTCCTAGATCTATTTTCCAGGTCAGTTGTTTTTCCTAGGAGATATTTCATGTTTTTCTCTATCTTTTCATTTTTTTTGTTTTTGTTTGACTGATTCTTGAAGTCTTGATGAGTCATTCATTTCCAATTGTTCCATTCTAATTTTTAATGTCTTATTTTCTTCAGTTACTGTTTTTAGTTCCTTTTGCAATTGACCAATTACATTTTTTGTTCATTTCATTCTTTTTCCTTTTTTCCATTTTTTCTATTTTATTTTGCAGTGATCTCATTTCGTTTCCCCATGTTTCTTCTAACTGTCTTTTGAGATTCTTCGTGCAATCTTCATGTCTTGTGACATGGAGACCAGTTTATGTCTCTCTTTGGGGCTTTTTCTGGAGTTGCTTTACCTTTAGGGGCCTCAGGATTTGAGGTCTGTTTTTCCCTCTCTCCATAAAAGTTGTCTATGGTGAGAGCTCTTTTTGGTTTTTTATTCATTTTTTTTAAGGGTATGAGGTCTGTTTAAGGTAAAGGTGGGACAGCTGCCTTAATTTGCCCTGGGGCAGTTCTGCTGATTGAGTTATTTCAGGGGCTGGGCAGTTCTTCTGATTGAGTTATTGCAGGTGGTGATCAGTTCTGCTGATTGATTGATCACCCTAGGGTGCTGTGTAATGGCAGCTAGGTCCCATGCTCATCAGGGGTTCAGTGGTTCACAATCTACCCCCACAAAAGGCAGACCTTCCAAACCACCTGCCCACAATCAGGACAGATTGACCCAAGAGGACCGCAGAAGACTCCCAGGTGTGTGAAAAGCACAACACTCCCACTCCTGTTCCGACTCCTGTGACGACTCCTGTTCCTGCTCCCTGCTCCAGCTCCCTGCTCCAGCTCCCTGCCCTGGTCTCCCTGTGCTGCAGTCTGGGTTCAGCAGACCACCCCCCTGCCCAATTAAAACAGACCTGTTTTGAAGTTCTTCCAGAGTATATTCTTCTAGAAACGTGTTGTCCTCCAGATATTGTGGATTTTTTTGCTTCAAAATCAGTCTAGAGGCTTCATATGTTGTTGATTTGAGGGAAGGTTAGAGGAGGTTACAGAGACTCCTGTCTGATCTCCACCATCTTGGCTCCACCCCCCTACATGAACACTTTCTTGATTTTCTCATTTGTCACATGATTAGCAAATACTTTTAAATTACCTTGTGTTTTGTATGTAGTTATATGTGTGCAAATTATTTTTCTTGATAAAGTGAAAACTATTTGATGAGAGGTTAAATTAAGGGATAACATAAAAAATCAGGTATGATGGAAGAGAGAACAAAATATTCACATTTGGTGACAAAAAAGAAGGAAATATTAGAAACAAAAATTTATGAGATACCTATTGTGTGCCAAGTACTGTGCTAAGTACTTTATAAATATTATCTGATTTTATACTCACAACAATTCTAGTCAGTATGTGATATTATTATCCCACTTTTAGAGTTGATGAAACTAAGGTTTGACAGAAGTAAAGTGATTTTCCGAAGGATTAAATCAAGGCCTTCCTGACTCCAGGTCCAGTGTGATTCATTGTACCACTTACCTACTCCTAAAAGGAGAAAGGGACAAGTAGAAGAGACAAGGAATCACCAGAGACAGATAGAAGGATAGCAAGATACTCATCTTTAACAAAAGCCTAGGGAAGGAAGCATTCCAAAAAGGAGGAAGTAGTTAGCAGTGCCAAAATGCTTCAGAAATGTCAAAGTCAATAAAAATTAAGAAAAGTTATTTGGTATTTTATTAAGATGTCACCTCCCCTTTGAAAATCTAACTTCAATTGATAGAGGGACAGAAGAGAGATCATAGACCAAAAAGAGTGGGAGATGAGTGAGTAGAGATTTAACTTATCGCCTTCATTTTCTGTCATTATAAATAAAACTATAGGTGATTTGAGAGTTAACACTATAGGTAGGTAGCTCAGTAGATAAAAGATAGGGCTTGGAATCAGGAAGACCTTATTTCAAAAGCATCCTCAAACACTTACCAACCATATGATCCTAGGCAACTTACTTAACCCTATTTGCTTCAGTTTTCTCACTTGTAAAATGAGTTAGAGAAAGAAATAACAAACCATACCAGTTTCTTTGTCAAGAAAACTCAAATAGGGTCATAGAATGTCAGATAAGACTGAAAAACAATTGCCAATATTTTTATCTGTTTTTAATTTTCCTGAAAATTTATTTATACCTTTATTTAAATGAGAATATTATAAGTTAATGAGGACTATAGATAGATAATTTCAAAGGTACTAATAAAGAAGTGACCATTTTAAACAGACTTTGGGTTCCTCAAAGTGAGGGCTAATTCCTTAATAATCTCTATTAATCTAATAACCTATTAAAGGAATTTTTTTGTCTTTTCAACATGATGCAAGTAAACTCATAAACAATAATACTAAAACAAAACAAAAGAAAAAATCAAACAACAAACTCTTAATGTGTTTGTATAAATCTATTGAATTATTAATTTTCACTGAATTAAATACAGGAGGAATTCCTAGAGAAATTTTCATTTGATTTGCCTCAAGGTGCTTTCATTTTAAAGTTCTCTTTGTTTCCTATTTTCATCTGTTAAAAGAGGGAAAACAACGTGATGATCTGTAAGACCTTCTAGTTCTAAATCTATGATTTTAAATTCTTCCTTATGAATGGTTTCTCTCCTATTTGATTATAAACATTCTTCAATCTCCTTCATTTAAAATACAAACCAAAAAAAAAAAAACTTCTTTCATTAGTGATCTTATTGAAAACTACTGCCCTTCTGCTTACTACCTCCATGTTTTTGTCACTCACTTCCCACCTATGTATGTGTGTGTGTGCATGCACTATAGTGCATAGTATTCACTATATCCACTTTATCTTTTTATCCATTATTATGAAGTAACTGTACTCTCTAAACTCTGACCAATATGATCAATATGATTGCAATCATTAGATCCTTTCATTCATTCATTCTTTCATTCATTCAACAAACATTTCCGAAGTGCTACCTTTGTTCTAATTACTACACTAGGCACTGGAGATTTATCCTTTGTCCAAGTCCCCATGATACCCTTCCTTCAAAGAATTTATATTGGATACCTGTGATGGAGAGAGCCATCTGTATCCAGAGAGGACTATGGGGACTAAATGTAGATCACAACAGAGTATTTTCACCTTTTTTGTTGTTTGCTTGCTTTTTTTTTCTCTTTCTCATTTTTTCCTCTTTAGATGATTTTTCTTGTCCATCAAGATAAATGTGGAAATAACGTTTAGAAGAATTGCACAGGTTAAACCTATATTGAATTACTTACTGTCTAGGGGAGGGAGGAGGGGAAAGGAGACACAAAAATTTGGAGCACAAGATTTTGCAAGGATGAATGTTGAAAACTATCTTTGCATGCATTTTGAAAAATAAAAAAGCTATTATAAAAAAGTTAAATTGGGGAAAAAACAACAGCAACATATAAAAAGAATATCTATTTGTGGAGGAGGTACTAACAAATAGAAATTCAGGATAGGCTTATTAACCTATCTTTACATCTTCAAGTTAAGCCTTGAAGAAAGTCATAGTCATTCTAGATATTGGAAAAGTCAGTACAAAAGTATGGAAATAAGAAATGGAGTGCATGTTCAAAAAAGAGCAAATTTTCATTATTCCTAATTTTCCTTGACTTTTTTTTTAACTATTTGGCACCACTGACCGCACATCAAAATCAAGTCTTTTCTCTTACACTTCAGGAGGCTATACTAGCTTGATTCCCTTTCACTTTTCTATTCCCCTTGACCCTTCAATCTGTCCTTCTCTTCACATGCATGTTATCTAAGATTCTATCCTTGGTTCTCTTTTAGTCAGTCTCTACAATTTCTAAATGACAATCTCCATGGATAATGATTTCTACTATCACTTTCACTCTAATGAAACTGAGATTTTTGCTCCAAACATGCACTTCCAAATGCTGACAGAATATCTATCCTTTAGTGTCCCACTGGGACTCTCATTTCAACATGCCCTGAGCTGATACTATTACTTTCTCCCAAAAATCTTCTCTAGTTTCACTATTCCTGTTGGTTAATTCACTGTTCTGTAAAATTTGGAACTGTCTTCCTCAAATTAGATCAGTTCTAATCTGATCATTTGCACATTCAAGATCATTTAAAGTCATTCAGACCTTTAGTGATAACCTTCGTAGTAGTTTCTCCTATATTTCTCTTTCTTTCAATGTCATCAAAACAAAGTTCCTCAAATCTTGAATAGATCACAATCTCCTTTTAATCAATCATTACTTTATTGATTTTGTATGCTAGTATGCTAGGAGTAACTTATCCTTTGCATTTCTAAAAGATGTCAGAGGTTCCCAGATCATTTCTTCTGCATTTCTCTATTGAGATAAATTGGAGTTAGGAGTCATTCATAGTCAAAAAATTATAAGCAAAGGAAGCAAATCAGCAGTAGCAAGTTGAGAACAAAGCTAAGAAATTAAAATCTTGGATAAAACCAAAAGAACAAAAATAAGTGAAGTTATGCAGAGAGTTATGTCAGTTTGCCAAAGAACAGAAAGAGCAGAGGTTAAAAAGTCACAGGAAGTGCTTGAAATTTCATTCTTATTTTTAGTTAGAAGACAAACTATGCTTTGATCCATCACCAGCATTGTGGAAGGGCAGTTACTACAACAATAAATATTTAGTATGGAGTTCCTCTCTCTAAGTGATGGCCTATTGGTTTAGCCGATCTGACAAGACAATTTACTGCTGACTTACAGCTTGATGGGACCACAGATGAGAGCTGAGTACCAGGTGGACACCAAAGTTAGTGAGAGGAGCATCCCTGAAAAGGTTCACCAATCCCTCCCATCAGAGATGATACTCCTCCTGAATACCCACACACTATAAGCACTGCAGACGTCCTCTGGTTGATTGGGTAGAGGAGAATAATTAGTGTAGGCTATGTGGAGTCCTTAGAGCTTGGTCAAATATAAAGACACAAAGGTTATCCGCCACATCTAAAGCCATAAAGATCATTGTCATGGGCTCCAATGACTCTGGAAGAGAATGAGACAACTTTGTGCAACTCTGCCTCACTGAAATCCAATTTACACAGGAGTCTAAACATAAATATGTCACTTTCTGAATGAAGAACAAACAACAAGTAGCTACTATAAGCTAGATGGTGGAGGAGACAAAAAGACAAAAGCCAGATATTTCCTGAGATTCAAGATGTTATATTCTAATGAGAAAGGCTGCCAGGACATATGCAGAACACAAAGCACATACACAAAGTTAACCTTAGATGGGCTTGAGTGAGAGAAAAAAAACACAAAACTTTATTTGGAAGGTAGAACCTGAGCTGAACCTTGAAGGGAAATTAAAGGGGAGAATCTAAAAAATGGAGATGGAGAGCATTCAGAACACTCAAGTGAGAAATTAGAGCAGCACACAGATATGGATGAAGAATATATGAGATAGTCATATGGCTAGACTGTGTGGCATGAAGACCGGCTCATAGAAGGTGTGATTAACTTGGAAAAGCTAGATAAGCCTTGGTTATGAAAAGAAGGCTTTGTGTCCCATACTACCACTCTCTTGGACAAATCCTGAATGTCGTTCCATGCTGAAAGTACTTTACAAAAGTACTCCTGCTCCTCAGCCTTCTGCTTTTCCAAATGTGCAGAGTGGAAGGTACAGAGGGTAGAACAGGAGCTGGCTGTCTTACCTCTCTTTTGGGGAAGGACTTGTTTCAAAGAAGTCATTCCACCTTCCTGAAATAGCCCAAACTGTGTTCATTGAATACTTTAAGACAATGCAATGTGTATTCTCTCAAACATGTTTTCCTTTCCTTCTCTTACAAGTACCACTGACTCTACTCCTTAATCCTTTTCAAGGATTATCTGATCTGCAACCTCCAAAGCTGAATAGGTAGGCAAAGGACTACAAGGAGCAAAGCAAGATCAAAATAGGGAATAGGAATTCTCCTCTTTCCCCTGATCTTTTCCACTACGATATTAGTTCCAGAAAATGTTTTTGACTATCCTCCCCAGTTATGTCCCTCTGACCTGGGGAATAAATTAATTTCATGCATACTTGTCCTCACTGTAAATATACAGATTTGTCTCTTAAAGTGCTTTGATTGTCCATTTGGTGGTATGTGTGGGGTTTTTTTTGTTGTTGTTGGGTTTTTTTTTTTGACTTCTGTTTTCATTTTGTAAAAAATAATTCTAAAAGGATATTCCATTGTAATATTCTAAGGTATCTTTCAGCAGCTCAATGCCATATTTCTCTGAGTTTTTAATTAAAATATATCCACTTGAAATAACATAACCCTTTAGGCTACCTCAAATTGCTGGAAGAAAAATAGTGTCACTTTTTACTTTGAACATTTTTAAAGGATGTAAATTTTTCTTTTATTTTTTTTACTGTTACCTATAGAAAATGAGATTTTTCCTGTATCAAAAAGTTAATTTCTAGATGCTCAAAGACATTCATCTTTATTTCCTCTATTCCCCATATCTCTCAATATAGCAAAATGTATATTAGCACTACCTGAAATGCCCTAGTTTTAGAAGGACATTTATTGAAAAGACATTATTGACCTGAGATGGGTAAAATTCTCCTGACAGTAATGATACTTTGTCTCTTTTTATTCAGTTATCCAAGACCAATAGATTGATGATCTTAATAAAATTCTCTATGACTCTTCTCTTCCTCTTCAAATCTCTTTGGCCCAGTCAAAGGTCCTCTGATGACTTCTCATTTTGTTCCAAACATTACTTTTCATTTCAGCAGGCTCTTTGAGTTCTTCTATTTGTAACCTCATTTTTCTTTAGGCTTTGACCACTTAAGCTGACGTATAATGACAAGTGAATCTACAAAGCAAGCAATATTTGCCCTACAGTATGAGTTTTGAAGGGCTTGTTAGACTAAAATCATGAAGGTTGGAGCAGCACAGAGAATAACCTTGGTTCATTTCACTACTGGCACAGGTTAAGTTTTAATGTAATATTCCATAGCCATTGATCCAAGGCCAAAAAAAAAGAGTGATATTTTCTTACAACCCTCATGGCTTCAGAAATGCATATTAAAATGTGGAGTACAATAGGAAGAAGAGTAAAAACTGCAAGCACTTGAGTCACATTATATACATTCTTTTTCTGTTATCTTATTAAAATTAATTCAAAATCACAAGACTAGTCTTTCAGATTTGCTTTCAGAAGTATTAATAGATATAAATATCAGTGATTTATCTTTGTTAGATTTGATTCAGGAATTGTATGTAATGACTATTAGGGATACTTTTTTGTAGAAGAATAATTAATCAATACAAGTAATCAGCATTTTAAAAGGATTATTTGACAACATTAGTGAGTAACTAGAAAGACTACTGTTTCATTGAATAAAATAATGGTAATATTGATAGATAAGTGAATAATTTTTAATTTGTGACCTTGTTTACTTTCATCAATCTAGAGTTACTTTATCAGTAATCTTAAAGCCTTGTTGAGATTTGGACCTTTTGATTTTTTCAGTCTTACAAAATTGGCAAGAAAGTAACTGTTTCTAATACCCTGCCACTTAAATGGCTTTTAGCGATATCATAGTCTATGTGAAATAAGTACTCGGTAAGTAGTGATGTTGCATTTACACTTGTTTTCTCTGTTCACTGTGAAAAGAGGATAGTTATAAACAAAAGCAAATTCACTAGAGTGCTTATTTATAACATATAATTCTCTGTACTTTTGTACAATGGGTAACTCATGTCTGTATTCTTGGATGAATACTAGACTATTGTAGATTTTGGCTTTATGTGGAGACAAGCAAAAAAGAGAACATGTCAGTGTTAAAACAGGAGATAATGCATTTTTCTTCTGAAGTGTACATCCCAGATAGTTCATATGCTCTAGCCAGCTGCAATAGAATAACCTCTATTTTGCCTACCATGTGTTTTCAAAAGGATTGCAGTTTCTTAAGGAAACAGTTTCAGATCTAAACACTTAGGCTTTCATCTATTTCTTTGATGGCATATTTAATATTTTAAGGAAGGATGTATTTCTGACCAATGTGTCTAAGCTATTATAATGACCCCCCCCAAAAAAGAAATAAACTTAGAAATTTACCTCTTTATTTACAATTCATTAGCATTGTGAAAATTTAAACTTAAATTCACATTTTGTATATTGAATCAACACAGACATGAAGTGCAAAAAAGGAAAGAAGGAAGGAAGGGAGTGAAGGAGAGAGGGAGGCAGGAAGAGAGCAAAGGAAGAAGAGAGGGAGCAAGGAAGGGAGGAGAAAAGGAAGGAAGAGAGAAGGAAAAAAGGAAGGAAGAAAGAGGGAAAAAAGTAAGGAAAGGAGAGAAGGAGGGAGGGAAGGAAAAAGGAAGGAAGAAAAGAAGGAAGGAAGGGAGGAAGGAAGGAAGGAAGGAAAAAAGGAAGGAAGGGAGAGAGGGAGGGAGAAAGGAAGGAAGGAAGGAAGGAGGGGAGGGAGGAAGGAAGGGAGGGAGAGATAAAGGAAAGGAGGAAGAGAGGCAGGGAGGAAGGAAGAAAGAGAAAAAGGAGGGAAGGAAAGGAAGGAGAGAAGGAAGGGAAGCAGAAAGGAAGGGAAGGAGAGAGGGAGGGAGGAAAAGATTTCACTATTCTGCTAAATCACAAACTGCATTCTGATCATTAACCAGAAATGGAAAAGAAATGTTCATATGCTAGTATATACATCTTTTTGTGTGTGCACATATGTGTTCTGGAGTAAATTTAGGGATAAATCCCTTAGTCTACATCTTTATTTTAGATAACTTACCTTAAATAATAATGTATAGTATGATATAGGCACACTTTCCTAAGGTGAAGTGAAGTTCTTTAAAAGATAACTTCCACTAGAAGGCTAACCAGGAAAAAACAAAAACAAAGAAACCAAAAAACCCGAACCCAAACAAACAAAACTATTGAAAGATACATCACCATTACCATATTTAGAATAACACTGAATTATGCTGCTCCTATGGGACCAAGATGGTACTTGAGACTGTTTTAGGAAAGGGAGACATATCAAGAACACCACAAAAGCAGGCCGTGGAAACCACTGTCCTCAAAAATTTGTTGAGAGCAACTACTAGAATCCACTGTAAACACTACAGAATTATGGGGTCATTGGTCCAGGAAAGCACTATGCTTTGGAGAAGTCAAAGTAAAGGAAGGAAACAAGCATTGCTTAAAAGGTTCTGATAAGTTCTACCTTCTCAGAATGTGCTTTGAGGAAGGAATTCAGATGGAGCTCTGTAATTTGGGAATGATACTCAGAAGAAGTAAGGAAATGATAAGATGGAACCTAATTATCCTCAATGATCAAGGCACTAGGTCCAGAAACTCCAATACTCTATATCTAGATAATGAAAGAACTGGCAGATATAATTGCTGAGCCATTATAAGAAAGGTTTGAAATATCGTAAAAATTGGGAAAGGGGCCAAATATTGAGAATAAATGATTCAATTTTCAAAAAGAGACAAGGATAGAGTCTTCAGACTATAAAATATTGAGTTTGGGTTAGATTCCTGAGAAAATTCTAGAATGGATAGTAAAAGCTAACTGGTTAATATTTGGAAAAAGAAATTATTGCAAAAAAAAAAAAGAAACAAAAAGAAAGAGCCAGGATTACTTTGTTAAGAAGAGATTATGCCAGATGAAATTAACTTTCTTCTTTTGGGTATGATTACTAAACCACACTGTGGTATAACAGATTGAGAGATGGTTGTAAAACCAGGAAAACATGAATTCAAGTCCCTCTCCTGACATGTTATTTGTGTAATTTTACATGTCAATTAACTTATCAGTGATCTGGACAACTCTTTTAAGACTTTGTGTTTCAGTATAGGCAAAGGAAGTTTGCTCACCTGAAAGTTTCCTATAACAATGAAATGAAAGGTCTCTATGCTATCATTATCCCTCCTAAACTATGTGGTAAAGATATTTTATGGCTATGGTTTATTTAGATTTTAGTAAAGTTTTTTTTGATAACTTATCTCAAATTATTCTTATGGAGAGATGAAGTAAAGGATAATTTCATTAGACAGATTCATAACTAGTTAGATAGTTTTAATGGTTCAATATTAGGGAACAATAGAAAGATGGAATAGTAGATAGAGTTCTGGCTTTTAAGCCTGAAAGATTCTTCTTTCTGGGTTCAAATCTGGCCAAAGATACTAGCCATGTGACCCTGGGCAAATCACTTAAACCTGTTTGCCTCAGTTTACTCATCTGTAAAATGAGCTGGAGAGGAAAATGGCAAATCACTCCAGCCATGAAAACGCCAAGTAGCATCACAAAGAGTTAGTCATGACTAACAGCAACAACATTAATGGAATATAAATCTTCAGTAGAGTTCCCCAAGGAATTGCCATTTGTCCCTGTGCTGTTCAATGATTTTATCAAATAAAAATAAAGTAAAACAAAGCAATTTTATCAATTACTTGTATGAATGTATTAAATTCCTACTAATAAAAGTAGTTGACTTTTCAAGAATGAAGGGATAGCTAATTTATTCAGTATCAACTGGGACCAGTAAAAGGTAAGCAACTGCTTTACATAAAGTAGAGAGTGACTGGCTACTCTGGGGATCATGGAGCTCCAAATGCTTAACAGTAGCTGGTTCTGGCCACCCTTTTGTTCCTGCCAAAGTCTTCATCTAACCTGTTCTTTATGGACAGGGGCATCCAAAAACATGGATATTGCAGGGTCATAAAGGCCTAAATGGAGAAGTGCTAGACAATCTGTTTTACATTTTTGAGGACTAATCCAAACCCCCCTTACTAATCAGATATTTGTGAATGACTCAATAAAATAGGTTCATTAAATTTTCAAAAGCTTAAAGAGATCATTAAGTTCTTTGCCTTCATTCCTATATCATGGGGAAAGAAATGTCAGTAGATTATTCAGGATTTTGTCTAGAATAATCTGGGTTTTCTACATCCACTGTATTTTTATTTTTTCTTTTATTTTTATTTATTTATTTATATTATTTTTTTATTAATACTTTTTATTTGCAAAACATATGTATGGGTAATTCCTAAACATTAACCCTTACAAAGCTTTCTGTTACAAATTTTTCCCCCTACTCCCCACCCCTCCCCTAGATAGCAGGATATCCACATGATAATTATGTTAGAATACTTAAATCGAATATATGTATAGTTATTGCCACACATCATTTTTTTGTTCAGGAGAAATTGTATCTATAAGAAAGAATAATCTGACAAAGGAAATACAATGCAAGCAAACATCAATAGAGAACATGAAAATGTTATGTTGTGGTCCACATTTCACATCCCTCTCTCTGGGTGTTTATGGCCCTCTTCACTGAACAATTGGAATTGGTTTGAAGCATTTCATTGTTGAAGAGAGTCATGCCCCTTAGAACTGATCCTCATATAGTAATGTTGTTGCCGTGTACAACGATCTCCTGGTTCTGCTCATCTCACTCAGCATCAGTTCATGTAAGTCTCTCCAGGCCTCTCTGAAATCATCCTGCTGGTCGTTTCTTACAGAGCAATAATATTCCATAACATTCATATACCTAATTTATTCAGCCACTCTCCAATTGATGGGCATCCACTCAGTTTCCAGTTTCTAGCCACCACAAAAAGAGCTGCCACAAACATTCTTGCACATGTGGGGCCCTTTCCTTCTTTTATGATTTCTTTGGGATATAAGCCCAATAGAAACACTGCTGGGTCAAAGGGTATGCACAGTTTGATAACTTTTTGAGCATAGCTCCAAATTGCTCTCCAGAATGGTCATCCACTGTATTTTTTTAAAAATGTTATTGAATGGATTAGACCCTGAATTTCCATCACTTATCTGGTTTTCCACCTTTTATCCCTCTTATGAGCTCTAATATGATTTAAAGCCTCTGCTAGTCTGCCTTCATCTAGTCTGGTCTATACCATTATTATAGTGGGGAAAAAAGCAACAAAAAATACTCTTAAGAAGGAATGTTTTTTTCTGGTCTCTCTCCACTATAATATAACATTATGAAAGTTAGTTCATGTAGCCCTAGGGAAGGAGAGTAAAGATATATTGAATTCCTCAGGTAAAAGGAAACTGTTCCTGATTAGTCTTAGCCATAGAAATAGACAAAAAAAGAATTGGCAAGGTTGTTAGTCCAAACAACTCACTATACAATAGGAATACTAGATCTATAACCTTGAAAGAAAATCAGTAATACCTCTAGAGATAGATCTGATGACTTGGTTCAGCTTCCTGTAGTCCACCATAAGCTGCAAGGTACCATATATCTTACAAGATTATTGTTAGATGAATTTATAAAAGGAAGTCCTCCAACATCCTTCATATCCATCATTAGAAAAATTTATTTTGCCCTCTTGGAGCACCCATATTATATGGTGTTTACTGCATGTGATAGTTCAGGATTATGATTTCATTAACTGTCCTTTTGTTTTTGTTGCAATCCCAAAATGCCTAGTTCTATCTCTAGCTGCTGAATTGGTTGGCTCATTGACCTTCAGTCCGACTACTCTAACATTCTAACTTTTACAGCACAGTCAGCAACAAATAGGGAGAGCTGGCCTCCTAAAGAACTTTTTTTTTCCAAAAATCACAGAAATAATTCATGATTTGAGATCATAGAACCAGGTATGAGATGAGTGCAAGCTTTGCCTCTAAGTAGTAAAATTCTCTGGCATTTACTTAAAATTTACTTGGAGGCATGAAGTGGATTGATGGTCCTTATCTTGTGGAATCAATTGTATTGCACTCTCTTGCATATAATTATGAGACAGAGAGAAAGAGAGAGGCAGAAACAGAAAAGAGACAAAGACAAAGGGAGACAAAGACAGGGACAGAGAGATAAATATTAAAGAAGATCCATTAAAATCTATTTTGCTGCCTCACCTAAAGAACCATAGGAAATTTCCACCTGACTTGAGAGAAACCTACATTTGTTTTCATACCCCTTAGAATGGGAGCTCCTTAAAAGATTGTTTTTAACTTTTCTTTTAGTTTCCCAAGTAATTTCCCAAGTACAAATTAAGAGCCAATTTTTTCCCCACCCATCCATTCTTTTGAGGGTTGATGTTGATATGATGTAAATAAAATATCTAGCCTGTCCTATAACTGGTCACAGGTCATTCAACTCTAAGACTTTTTATATAGCAATTTTCTATTTCCTACTCCTGGACTACTTCTGTTTAGTTAACCTGTTAAAGTGCTATGGTAACAGCCTAGAAGTTCTATTAATATTCTGGCATTCCTCAACTTGTATTTTTTTTCTTTTTAATTTTCTCATTGTACAATATTATTCTGTGCTTCAAAAATCACTGAATGTGGAAATTCTAAGATGGCAAAACTATGGACTGAGTCCTGATGACTTTTGAATGTGCATATGATTGCAAATTTAAGCTCCATGCAATTTGCAGAAAATTCATCCAAGCGTTTTTAATTGCCAATGTGAATTTGGTATAGTTCCTGGAATGCGTATTATGCCAGAATGGGACTAACAAAATGGTCTTATTTAGGACAAAATTTGTTCTGCTCCTTCCTCCCTTTCTTCTCCCCCACCCTTTTTCTAAACTTTGAAAGTTTCTGACCAATGTTTGTGTCTAAGCAACAATAGATTGGTACTAAATTAACTAGCTAATATGAACTGGCAGGAAAACTCTGTCTTCCTTTTGGTTTGGAATTCTTGCTCAGTTTATATTCTTCTACAAACTTTAAATTGAGCAAAATACTAGAATTAAGATGTGACTGCTATTACTTGCTTTTGAATGTATTCCTTGCTTAATACATAAGGTAGGGAGGGCCCGTATAATCTCCTCAATTTGGATTGCAGTTCCTAGGTAAAAGTCCCTTTTTCAGTTCATCCTGTGTGTATAACTCAGAACTGTGGAAGGACCCACAGAGCTGCCAATTGCCTCCTGTTCCTGCATGTTACACAGGTTAGACCACTCTGTGCTGGATATGGGACCCCTTCTTGTCTTTGTGTACAGCTTTTCACTGAACTTGAGGGCTCTTTAATGTGCTCCTAGCCAGAATCATCTATAGAATCCGCAACCCACTATTTATGTGTCTCCCATTGTGGACCTAGGTTGTAAAAATTACTCATGATTTTTTCTTGGATTTCCTGTATAGGATTCTATCAGGTTCATTTGTTTGAGTGAGTTTAGGGAAGGAGCTTGTTGTACTTCTTCAAGCTACATTGCCTTTTTGATCTCATTCTTATATATATTAACTTTTCACAGCAGTCCCAATTTTTCAGTCTTTCATGATTTCCCTGGTTCTCCATTGTGAACAAACTAATCCATTTGCTGAGGATCCTGCAAAGAAGACTACCTATAATGATTAGAAGGGCTCTGGCACTAGGGAGCCAAACAGTATCCCATGGTTCCATTAAATATTCCTCCTCAGTATTTCCAGGGATCTTCCTTCAGCTCAACAGAGCAAATGACGTGTGGGACCCCATAGTGAGTCCATGACAGAAGAAGTCTCATCCTTCTACCTAACCCTTCAATGCTTCAAGACATTCATAATTGATCATTATATAATATTGCTATTACTGTGCACAGTGTTCTCCTGATTATATGCATTTCACTTTGCATCAGTTGAGGTAAGTCTTTACAGATTTTTCTGAAAGCCTCCTGCTTATAATTTCTTATAGGAAAATACTGTTCCACCAAAATCATACACTACAACGTGTTCAGACATTCCCCAATTGGTGACCATGACTCAATTTCTAATTTGTTAACAACACAAAGAAGTTGCTATAAATATTTTTGTACATATATCTCTTTCCATTTTCCCCCTCTATTTGGAATATAGACCTTGTTTTGATACTGATGGACCAAAAGGCATTTTTATTTATTTTTAACATATGAAATAAAACAAGCATTTCCATAAAATAGTGGAATAAGAAAAAAAAGATGATTGCATATGAAACTGCACATCTAGTATGCACAACTTGGTTTTACTTTTAAATATATTATAAAATTATGTGTATAATATATTAAATATTAATTTTCTATTTTTCTCTCCTTCTCAGATGGTTGCCATTAGATGCAAATATGTGTGTCTATGTATATATATGCATATATACACTAACATCTACATATACATGCACATGCACATGTGTGTATATACATATACCTACATATAACATGCAAGTACACAAATATGTGTATATATGTATATACATGCATACATGTATCTGTGTGTGGGTATACTTGCTTATGCATATATTCATTTATATATGTGTGTATATAAATATATATGCATATATATGTGTATATATACATATATACACATATAAATCACTCTCTACATGCTTCTTTTTGTCAGTTCTTTTTTGGAATGCCTCAGTATCTTCCTTCACAGGTCCTGGGTAAATAATTTGGGTATTTACATTAGCCAAAATGACTTAGCTGCTCAAAGTTGTTCTTAAAATAATATTCCTGTTTCTGTATATAATCTCTTGATTCTGCTTATTTTGCTCTTCATTATTTCATGCAAGTTCATCAATTTTTTCTAAAATCAACATGTTCATCAATTTTATAATATAGTAATATTCCATTATATTCATATACATTACAACTTGTTAACTAATTCCACACTTGATGGGTATCCCTAAAAAAAAATCTGGTTCTTTGGCATCATAAAGAGAAATGCTACCAATATTTTAGAATACCTAGGATTTTTTTTTGTTTTTGCTTTTCCCCTAATCATCTTTAGGACCTAGTAGTAGTTTTGTTAGATTAAAGGGTTTAGGCAGTTTAATAACTCTTTGGGAATAATTCCCATTTTTTCTCTCCAAAAAAGTTGGATCAGTTCACAGTTCCATCAACAATAAATTAGTGTTCCAATTTTTCTGTATCTCCTCCAACATTTGCAGTTTTATCCTTAATCATTTTAGCCAATATGATGTCTTAAATGATATCTCAAGGCTGTTTTAATTTGTATTTATCTAATCAATAATGATTTAGAACTTTTTTTCATGACTATAAATTGTTTTAATTTATATATTGGAAAACTGTTTATATCCTTTGATCATATATAAATTGGGGAATGCCTCATATTCTTATAGATTTGACAAAGTTCTTTATATAACTGAGATATGAATCTTTTATCTGAGAAATTGTCTATAATTTCCCCTCCCAATTTTCTGCTTTTCTTTTTATCTTGACTACATTATTTATTTGTACAAAATCATTTTTAATTTAGTGTAATTAAAATTATTCATTTTACACTTCACATTCTTTATCTCATTTATTTATAAGTAGTTTGCTATTCATAAATCTGTTAGGTATCATGTTCCATGTTCTTCAAATTTTCTTATAATATGTATCTTTATGTCTAGCACATGTATCCATTTTGATTTTATCTTGGTAAATATCATAAGATATTGGTCTATACCCAATTTCTGCCAGATTGCTTTCCAGTTTTGTTTGTTTATTTGCCAAATAATGAATACTTATCCCAAATCTTTCACTTTTCAAATATGAACTTACAATACCATCTTGTCCCTCATCCACTGCAGTACCCATACTTTCTTCATCAAATTCAGTATTTGAAGAATTTCCATAAGGAAAAATTTGCTTCAGCATTCTTCATACTTAGTTGTAGTCTTGGTTAAGCAGTAGGGATATGAGGTTGCTTTATCTGAGATCAGAATTGCTACCCCTGCTTTTTTTTAAACTTCAGCTAAAATATAATAAATTCTGTTCCAGCCTTTTACCTTTACTCTATATCTATCTTTCTGTTCAAATGTGTTTCTTGTAAACAACATATTGTAGAATTCTGTTTTTTAATGCACTCTGTTTTATGGGAGAGTTCATCCCATTTGCATTAACAGTTATGATTACCATCTTTGTATTCTTCTCCATCCTATTTTCTCCCCTGTATATACTTTTATTCTCTTTCTACCCTGCCCTTAATCATGTGTTTTATTTTTTACCCACCCACCCTTTACCTTAAATCCTATCACCCCTACCCCTTCCTCTTAGTAGTAATTTTTAACCCACTCTACCCACTACCTTATCTTCTATGGGCCCTTTCCCCCTTTTCTGTTACCTCTTCCTCTAATATTTCTGTCCTCCCTTCTATCCTGTCCTTCCTTTTTTCCCTCTTTCTCCTCCCATGTGATAGAGTTAGAAAAATTTCTGTGCCCAACTGAATGACTAAATTATTCCCTCTTAGAGCCAAAACTGATCAGATCAAGCTTCAGACAATGGTCACCTCGCTCCCTTCTTCCCCTTGATTATAATAGGACTTTTGTACCTTTCCACATGAATTAATTGTGCAATTATACTTCCTTTATTTTCCAATACAGACCTTTTCCAACCCCTTAATGTCTTTTTTATGTCATTATGTTAGAGTGATGATATTTGCAGCCATGCCTTCATCTGCCCCCCCCCCCCCCATCTGCCCCAGTAACAGCTACAATTCTTACTCATATAGGACTCTGAGATTTCCTCTGTGGACATTTTATCTTCATCTGAGTTTGTGTTTTGATTTACCCTGTCACTATAGTAGCTACCTATAATCTAGATTCTTTTCTTTTTCTTGCTCATTTTTTTCTTTTCTTTTGGTATTTCCTTTTTCTTTTCTGGAGAGTTATTTTGTTCCATAAGACTCATAATGTGATTTTTGAGGTAAACTGGGACTACTCCAGAAGCTTCTTGACTTTACTCTGCCATCTTGGCTCCACCCCCCAGAACTACCATCAATAGAGATTTAGAGGATTTTTTTTCACATAACTAAAAATAATTTTGATTTCTGTCTCTGAATACCATTTATTGATACCCTTTAATCACTAATCAATTGGGGAATCAATTGGATTCTTATAAATGTGACTCATGTTTTTGTGTGTACTTGTACTTTATATGTACTTGAGAATTAAAAAAAATCAGAGAAACTTGCTGTAAAATATTTCCCCCCAATTCTCTACTTTCTTTTTATTCTTGGCTGAAGTGGTTTTGTTAGTGCACTAAATAAAAACTATCTATTTTACATCCATAATGTATCTCTTTCTATTTCTTGTTTGGTAATGAATTCTACCCTTATCCATCCATCTGACAAGTAAGCTATTATTTACTCCCCTAATTTGCTTATGATATCACCCTTTACATCTAAATCATGTAAGGAAAGTTGTATCAATATTGTCCTGGCCAGTGCTCTGGTCAGCCTGCTTTTAAACCTTGGAACTGAATCCTGCTTCCTTCCTTTTTGCCATAGGTGTATGCCTGGAAATACTTTTTAAACAATGCTAGAGAGGCCTTCTCCCAGTGCTAATAAAGTGTCCCCTGTTATATTCTTCTGATCATTTGTCTAACTCCTTTAAAATCAGTACGCTGATACTCAGGAAATCATTTCCACAAATTCAGTTGCCCACAAGGCCTTTTGAGGCCCATTCTTAGTGGTAATTGTATTTCACTCTTACCCAGTGAGACATACCTTTTCTGCTGAATTTTCTAAGTTGTCTTTGGTGTGAAAATGTTTTCAGCCTCTTCTTGTGTTGATTCTAAAACTCCAAAATTATCTTGAGGTATTATTTTAATGTTATTTATGGGAAAATTTACGAGAGTTAAGGTACATCCCTGCATTTACTATGTCATCTTGTCTTCCCATCATCATTAAATCTAATAAGTTTGACCATTTCTATTTTGCCTTGATTTAAAAAAAATAGTTGAGCAACACAAAGCAAAGAATATTCTATGTGAGACTTAAATTTGGCACTAACCTATTATTGACTATGATTTTGTTTAGAGTTTCAATAATTTGAATAATTCTAAATTTACCTAATTATAATATCAACTACTCTAAATATATCCTCTTTTACATGTCAAGATAGAATGAAGGACTACTAAATTAACATATATAATCCATACCTTTTTCAGTGTATTCTTTTATATGGAGGAAGAAAAAAGGAGAAGAAAAAAAAGAAAGAAAGAAAGAAGAAGGACAAGAACAACAACAACAACAAGAAATAATTAAGAGGGGCAAGGGGAAGGGAAGGAAGAAAGGGGGATGGGGAGGAAGGTGGGAAAGAAGAAAAGAGTATTCCTAGATCCATTCTACTATCTAGAACACCATGCCATTTTTGAATAGCCTAGTTTTATACTGTACAAATCTGACCCCATCTTCCTTTAATCCTAATGTAATATTCATTTCCTCTTTGCAGTTTCTGTTCCATCCAAACTGGACTAATTTTTGTCCACAAAATTTACAGTAGATTTTTCTGCTTCTTTAACATTATTCATGCTATTCACTGTAAAACAAAACAACAGTTAAAATTTATATAGCCAGGCACTATAGTAAGCACTTTGCAATTGTCTCATCTCATTTTCATAATAACCCCAGGTATCAGGTACTATTATTATCTCCAGGTCACGGATGAGGAGACTGAGGCAAACAGACTAGGTAACTTGTCCAGGATCCCAGAGGTAATAAGCAAATAGTCATTCTGTATATTATCTTCCTTCTTATTCTTTTTGTGACACTATTTTGGGGTTTTCTTGACAAAGATACTAGAGATACTTGCCATTTCCTGCTCCAGATCATTTTACAGATGAGGAACTAAGGCAAAGAGAGTTAAATGACTTGAACAGAATCACACAACTAGTCTTTGAGGTCAGTTTTGAACTCATGAAGTTGAATCTTTCTGATTCCAAGTGCATTGCTCTAGAAACTATTCTACCTCGCTGTTCATCTTTCTAAAGATTATAAAAAATATTGTGATATATTAATTATCTACTGAGACAGTTTAATGATTCAGTTGTCCACCATTTGATTACTATCCTAGAATTTCCAATCCAGTAGTTATTTTCCTTTACTTACCCAAACATATCCCTACTACTGAGCCCAGCATCTTTGAATGATATTTTTTTCAAGATGAAATACATCAATTAAGCAATGATATCAACAATTGGTCCTAATAGTGTATTTACCTCCATGTCATCAGAAACCTACCATATTACTCACTTCCCTTCTGACTCACTCTTCAGTGTTTTTTACCTCCAAACTTGCTGCCTTGCCCTGATGGGGATGACTCTATCCTATGGCTGATTTGATGATTAGTTATTCCTTTTCAGGAACTTTCATAGCTTTAGAAGTCCTGTTATTGCTTACTTCCCTCCCAGCTCAATCTCCTTTCTGCCTCTCCTCCACACTAGGTGTTCCTTCCACCTTGATTTATATCTCCTCTCTATATTATATTCTCCCTTAAACTGTAATTTCTTTGAGCTTAGAAAATGCTTTTCTTATTTTTTTTATACTCAGGTCTTAGTAATTGCTGATATGTAGTAAGCGTTCGCTAAAAAACTAGCCTTGGCTAGCCACTATATTGTTCTAGTCGATAGCCCTATATATAATCTGTCTCAGTTAAATGATTTCTCACTTTTATATGACAAAGAATTCAATTTAGAATACTAATATAGTTTAGCAAATGTAAGGAAAAGAAAAAATAAAAAATGTAAACCTTCCTTCATAGGGTCCTTTTCCAATCAACTCCTTAATTTCTCTTTATTACTTAACAGATATTTGAATTGTCAAAGGAGTAGTTTTGCACTACCAATCCCCACAGGTCATGGGAAAGACTAAGGAAGGGGTTACATGTCTGAAAACTTTCTCAGGATCAACTACTCTACCAAAGGGAAAGCAGGGGAAGGGAGGTGGAAGAGAATTGACTTTCCTTTTATCTTAGCCAACAGGATTTTGAATAGCTGCCAATCCCTGCTGCTTCAGAGCAACCTCCACTTGCATTGATCTCAGTTGTCTGGATATATGGGTGGTATATATTTGGGGAATTCTGGTCACACCCTCAGCTCCTCCTCCTCTGCTCCCAGCCATGAGCATACAGACATTTGTGTTTTAGCAGTTATGGTATCATTCTCCAAGTCAGTTATTGATGGCTAGCAAGGAGATTAGAATCCCTTTTCCTAGTAGTAGTCACCACATTCCCAAATGGTGATTCATAATCCATAATATTCCATGTACCCTACAGGATAAGCTAGAATCTCTCCAGTACAGCAAAAGGAAAAATGGCCAAGAACTCTTTATATAACCATGCCCTGATCTTGTCAGACTGCTCTGCCCTCTCTCTGTCTTAGAGAGGAATCAGACACTTTAATTTCCCACTGTCTCACTGGCTCTCTCTCCCCTGATGGGAATTTTCTCCTGGTCCCCTTGGCTCCCTGAAGAGATCAAAAGCTCTGCAGAAACACCCATTTTAACTATGCACATAGTTATTATTGTTTCAGCATCATCTCTTACTTCATGGCATCAGAATAGGAGTTTTATTTAAAGTTTTATCTCTCCCAATGCCTAGCTCAGTATTCTTTACCCAATGGGCACTTAATGGATGTTTGCTAATTTAATAAATGAATATGTTGTTTCTCTAGCAATTACTATATTTATTTGCTACAAACTCCTGTCAAGTCACTTTTCGCTGTGCTCTACCCCAATTTTACTAAATTGAAACACCATTAAAGTATTACTAACGCTCGATGAAAGAATTGTGAGTTTAGATCTGATTCAACATAGGGGACTAATAAAAATGTAACAACCATATGGGGCACATAACTTATAGAGCATTGGTCTCCCCCAAACAATGGGGAATTAATTTTATCATTGTCAAAGCAATCAAATATTACAGTGTAAGAATGCTGTCATAAAACAAAGCAATTTTGCCAGTTACAAAACATGTTTCTTGCTGTTTTATGGAACAGATGAAGCAGGAAATAATTAATCTCAGCATTATGCCATTGGCAGTTTCAGAAGTAGACACAACAACAAAAAAAGTCTGAATATCTAATACTTTGGGGATGGTTCAAAACTACCATTAAAATCTGCTTTTCATTAGGGTGTGAAAACGGTAGATGTTATCCAATAACAATACAACAAAAAAAAGTCCATTTACAGATGTAAGAAATTTCACTTTCATTTAATAGTGTAAATCATCAAATTCATCTATACTTATTTATTTAACTGCTAGATCTTATTGGTACTTCTTTAAGATACCAGTTTCTTTTTTCAAGTCCCAAGCCAGTGAAATAGACTAGACATATCATGCACAATTGTGTACTTTGACTATTTTCCTCAAAAATATCATTGATTTTCAATCAAGAACAAACAAAATGGAGGTCAATTGATCAAATTATACTGACTGAAAACATCCTGGGGCACTAATCAAAACCAAAACTAAAATAAAAAAGGTTGGTGCCCTACCAAATACATTTTTAAAATGACAGCAATCACATATTCTTCAGAATCAGGTTTCTGAAAGTTCATATTGAGGATCAAAATTAGCAATTACAATAAAATGTAAATATGAAAGTAGGTTACAGCACTGACTGAAAGTCAGTTATCTTGGGTACTAACACAAGCCCAGCAAGTCTAATATTTTAGAACACACACCACACACTCATGCTGTCATTTAGAACAGATGACAACTAATATTCATGTCAGTTTTCTGGTATTTGTAAATTAGTTCTCTCTCTCTCTCTCTCTCTCTCTCTCTCTCTCTCTCTCTCTCTCTCTCTCTCTCTCTGTCTCTCTCTCTCTCTCTTCCCCTCCTCCCTTGGAAATGGGATGCAGTGTGATTGTTAAAGTTACCTGAAAATTAAATTCAACTACAAGGTAAGACCTGCTAATGGAAGTGAACAAATGGAATTAGGTGTTGATATGGTAAGTTGTAGCACCCTTTCACACAAATATCATCTTTTAATATGAAACTAACCTGCAACTCTAATTAGTTATCATGTATAATGTGACATCCTATTGCAGGTATACCTGTAAAGTAATTATCAGTGCTATTGCTTTTATTTATTTATTTATTTATTTTTAAAGTAAGTTTCCACTAAGAAAATAAATGGGAAGAAAATCTCAGCAATAGAGTCAATTTTTCTTTTTTTGTGACACTTATTTTTTTTAAACTTTGCTACCTTGAAGGCTTCACTGAATTATGTACAATCATATTTTACACACACACATATACTCATAGACACATAGCAGGGTTTCTGCATTAAAAAGAAAATTCTCTTGCCTTGGTCTCCCAAAGTATTGTTCATCAGTTCTTGTTTGTTTCCAAGTACCGCCTTAGTGGAAATATATTAATTGCCACCTGTACTGGCTCCTATCTGTATCTGTCTTTTTTCCCCCTTTCCAATAATGTTGGAAAACAGTTTTCAGTTGTAGCATGTGTTTGATATGATCATATAGTAATTATTTGTTTCTCCTTTTTTGTTAATGTTGTTGTTGTTCTATCCCTAAGGTAAAATGGAGAGAAAATAAAGTTTTCAAATGGGACCAACGGCTTAAAAAAATTCCTGGATGTAGCAAATGAATTAATTATAAGAATGAGAAATTCATTAGGGAATCTTGTGGAGGATCATCTCTTAATCTTGTTGGTAGCCAAATGCTTCATACCCAAATCTGAAAATAGCAAGCACTTTTAGTGTTCTAAACAAGTTTAAGAATTTTACAAAGTATTCACACTGCTGTAATATATAAATAAAATGAATATTAATATGCAAAAAGGAAAAGCAGCAGGGGCTATATTTGACTGTAGAGAGAAGCATTGAAATGAATATTTAATATGGTGTCCACTTAGGGTACTCCAAACATAATTACTGGCAATTGTCCAACTGAAGAAAAAAGGAGTGGGGGAGGAAACTTCATACTGCTCATTTTAATTAGGTGAAATTATGTGGTTCAATAAAGCATGACAGCCTGCATAATGAGAGGAGAGACCCATGTTTATAGGAGAATTATTGGTGACAAAAATGTTGGCAGTTGTGCGTGTTTTACCAAGGCAGTTGAAAGCCTCTGCATTATCTTTTCATTCATAATTTCCTCCAAAGCCCTTTAGAGTGTAAACTGATATCAAATCAAGGGGAAAAAAATCCAAAATAAAGCAAAACAGATTTACTTTTTTTTCTGTTAAAAATAACAAATAAAATACAATAAAAGATTTCTGAAGATAGGTGAATGAAAACAAACAAAAAGGAGGCAAAGTTTGTGGAATATTGCTTACACTGCCTATGAAAAATTGCTTATTGCATGTGCATGCATATATGCAGTATTAAATGCATTATATTTATGTATGTGAAACAGCTTTGGCATAAAAGAGAGTGGAGCGTGAAAGTTCAAGGCAAACTAACTATTGGTTATGTGACTGAGAAAACTGGTTTACCTATCAGAGTCCTAGGCAATTTGTGCTCTAAATTATAAAGCAGATATTTAATTTGCATGGATTGTTCATTCAATCAATAAACATTTGCCAAGGATCTATAATGGGTCAGGCACAGAAATAAGTGCTGGAAATACAAAACTGGCAAAAGACCTGGCCTCAAGGAGCTTACACTCTAATGGGGGAAACATCTTGAAAATAAAAATATACAAGATAAATAGAGAAGATTTGTACAGGATCAATAAGAAGTAATTAACAGAGAAGGGATTAGGATTAAAGTGATTGTGGCAGACTGAAAGGTAGAATTTAGGTTGGGAATTGAAGAAAGTCAGGAAGTTCAGCAATCTGAGAAAAGAAGAAAGAATTCCAGGCATGGGGGATAGTCAGAGAAAATATGTAGAACTAAGAAATAAAATGTCTTGTTCATGAAATGGCTAAGAGGCAATTATCACTGGAAGGCTAGTTTATTAAGGAAATAAACTATGTTTCTTGAAGAAGGAAAGGGTTCCTTAAACCAATAAAATCCTAAGTTTAATTTATGGATGGATGTGTGAATCTGTGCACATCTTAGTGTATGCTTATGGGAAAGTAGGTAGATATAGGCACAAACTTGGAGTCTGGAAGACTTGCATTCAAATCATGATAAACTATAAGCATAAGCAAGTCATTTAGTGTTTTAGTGTTCCTAAACAAGTTTCTAAGATTGAAGGTTAGGAAAAATGGTTGATATCTATCTAT
>JAJPUD010001095.1:0-28316 GCA_023553655.1 Myrmecobius fasciatus
TTTCTTTCTTTCTTTCTTTCTTTCTTTCTTTCTTTCTTTCTTTCTTTTTCTTTTTTTCTTCCTGTAAGGCAATTAGAGTTAAGTGACTTGCCCAGGATCACACAGTTAGTTAGTGTTAAGTGTCTGAGGCCAGACTTAGTCGGTGATCCATGAATTGCACCATATAACTACCCTGCAAAAATTTTTCTACCACATCTCTAGAACACCCCAACTCTTTCTTTTAAAAAATATTTAAACATATATCTTTTGTTTTTATGTCTTCATTTTCATATATTCCTTTCCCCTTATCCTCCCTACCTTCCTATCCCATCTTTTATTCACCCATCTAATTTTCTGTGATTATATAAAAAGAAATAAAAGTATGGTGTAGTAGATAGAGACTTGACTGAGAACCAGGAAGAACTAAATTTAAATCCTACCTCTTCCAAAAAATGATTTCATGATCCTGGGTAAATCATTTCATCTCTCATTGCTCTAAGCAACTTTCTAAGACTACCTTTATTGGTAAAAGAAGTTTCCTCATTCAGGAATTACCTATACCAATTAAATTACAGATCTATTTCCTAGCTCTATAAACTGAAATGATGCTAATCACTGATACTTTAGTGTGAATGTTAATTATAAATACACTTTGAAATTGTACTGGAATTTGGAAGCTTTATTTGGTTTCTTTGTTGTTTAAAGACAGAGAAAGCAGCCTTCGAGAGGGGGAGATCTAGGGAATTTATCTTCCAATTTTCATTTCTGGAGCCTTTCTTTCTTTGGCATGGTTAGCTTGGTGGATAATTAAGTCTATGTTTGCAACACAACAAAAGGAAGTGGGAAAGAGGAGATCAAAAAGGCAGTTTTCAGAAGCCACCAAGGTGGAAGCAGGCTCTTGAGCATCAGGGAGAGTGAGAAATTAGTTGCAATGAATTGGGCTCTTTCTTGATTAGAGCAAATATTTGACTATCAAATAGGGGAACCAATA
Source organism: Myrmecobius fasciatus (assembly GCA_023553655.1). Classification (NCBI taxonomy): domain Eukaryota; kingdom Metazoa; phylum Chordata; class Mammalia; order Dasyuromorphia; family Myrmecobiidae; genus Myrmecobius; species Myrmecobius fasciatus. Next base: position 971 of record JAJPUD010001095.1, read on the forward strand.
AATCCAAATTCACATATGCAGGATCTGTGATTTCATCAAGGTGGATATGCCATCTTTCTTTGTTTCTGTCAAATTTGTTTTGAAGTTTCCTTTATACATATTCACTTAAGTTTTCATAAATTAAAACCTAAATTATTTTTTAAAGAAGATCTATACTTCCTAGCTGTGTGACCCTGGGCAAGTCACTTAACCCCAATTGCCTCAGCAAAAAGCAAAAAAAAAAAAAGAAGATCTATAAATTTGATGGACATGGCCTCTTTTCAACAGCAAGATGAATCAGACCAATTCTAATGATCTTGTGATGGAGAGAGTCATCTACACCCAGAGCAAGGACTGTGGGGACTGAATGTGGATCATAACATAGTTTTTTTTTAAATTTTTTTAATTGTTGTTTACTTGCATTTTGTTTTCTTTCCCATTTTTTTTTCCTTTTTGGTAAGACTTTTCTTATGTAGCATGATACTTTTGGAAATATGTATAGAAGAATCACACATGTCTAACATATATTGAATTATTTGCTGTCTAGTGGAAGGGGTGGGGGGAAAGGAGAGAGAAAAATGTTTGGAACACAAGGTTTTGCAAAAGTGAATGTTGAAATGAAATGTTTCAAACCAGTTCCAATTGCTCAGTGATGAAGAAAGCCATATACATCCAGAGAGAGGGATATGAATGTGGATACAACATAACATTTTCATGCTCTCTATTGATGTTTGCTTGCATTATGTTTCCCTTCTCAGATTTTTTTTCTTGTAGATCCAACTTTTCTTGCATAGCAAGACAACTGTAAAAAATATGTGTACACATATTTGATTTGTCAAGTATTTTAACATAATTAACATATAGTAGACTTCCTGCCATTTGGGGAGGGGTGAAGGGTAGGGGGGGGAAAATTTGTAACAGAAAGTTTTGCAAGGGTAATGCTGAAAAATTACCCATACATATGTTTTGCAAATAAAAAGCTTTAATAAAATGAAAAAAAAAGAGTGAATGTTGAAAACTATTTGTGCATATGTTTTGAAAATAAAAAGCTTTAAAAATAAAAATAGGAAAAAAATAAAATATCTAGTCCAGCTTCTTCATTTTCCCAAAGATGAAAACTAAGACTTACGGCAAACAACTTTGGCCACACAGCTAGCTAATGACTATAACTAGAAGTAAGATCTGTTTTCTAATTTGCAATCTAGGATTTGGACTCCTCCCAAGTGTCTCTTTTCACATTCACAATTATCTTGATAATTTGGCTTCCCTTGCAAAAAAGAAAATACAAGGAAAAAAATGAAAATATTTGAAATATTTAAATAAAAATATGCTTGATAATGATATAGGGGTGTGTGAGGGTCATGTTTCTAAATATTCCAGAGAACTATGAAAAATCTCTGTGTAGATGTGACCTCCAATTACATCATACATATAAATCTACCTTCTGTACTTTCCTCCTAATATCCAAATGGATCTTATGCTTCTTCATCCATCAGCAAATGAAATCCCGTCCATTTTAGTTCCTTGTTGCCTTGGAAGTGATGAGAAAAAAAAGCTCACCATTTTTTATTGGCTGGATTTTATTGACCATCCAATTATATATGGGGTTGATGTCCAGCAAACAAGAGTGGGGCTCAGGGATGGTGGACTTTGCACTTTATTCTTCCCCTTCTCTTCCTGCTGTTCTTCCTCCCCTCCATTTCCCCTGTCTCTTTCCTACTCTTCTCCCCATATTTTCTCCTCTCCTTCTTTCTTGTCCTCCTTACCAGTCCTTTCTTTTTCTCGCTTTCCTCTTTCTTTACCTTCTCTTTTCCTCTCCTTTCCTCTTTCCCACTTTTCTTCCCTTTTCCCTCTCCTTTCTCTCTCTTTCCTCAGTATTTCCCCATTCTCCTCATCATACTCCTCCTTCTTCTGCAGTGTGGTACAGTATAATGTTAACTGGTTTCAGAGTAAAAAGACCAGGGTCTAAATCCTCTCTTTAATATTTACTGCCTTGTAAATCCACTCAAACTCTCTGAGCCTCAGATTTCTTTCTTGTAAAATGAAGGATTTAGAGTATATGACCCTCTGAAACCCCCTTACAATTCTAGATCCATGCTCCTTGTCCCCTTCTCTTCCATTCTCCACCCCCATCCCATCTCCCACCTTCTTCCTCTCCTTTCCCCCTTCTTATCATCCTTTCTTTCCTCCTTAATCCATCCTCTCCTTCTCTCTCCCCACTTCTTCATCTGCTACTTCTCCCTTTCACTCTGCTTTTCCCTGCTCCTCTTTTACTCCCCCAACATTCCTCCTTACTCTGCCGTCCACTGCTCTCCCTCTTCCTTCTCTTTCTCATCGTTCTCCCTCATTCCCTCTCTCTCTTCACCCCTCATTCCTTCTCCCCCTCATCCTGGAAAAAGCCTGGGTTTTGAGAAGGGAGGAGGTTGGGATTTTTAGTCTCAGAGTGGAGACTGATAAAAATCATGGAATGTCTTAACAGGTCCCTGGGTGATATGGGACTAACAATGCTTATTTATCCTCATCTGTCCAGGGGGAATCTGAAAATAATTTAACCCTAGCAAGACTGGCTGGGGGGGGGGGGAATTGGTAGGAGGAAAAAAGGGTCCTGGTTGCTCTCTCCATGATTCTATTTAGTTCTGCCTTGTGCTAGAAGACTCTTCTTCAGGAATTCTATAAGACAATGGTGAGCAGACCAAATTAGAGATTGATTATTATCTACCCAGAGTAACTCTAGTCTAGGTCATAGGATTTAGATATTAGAGGAACTATAACATTCACCTGATTTTATGGAGAAGGGAATTGATTTCCAAACTATGCTATAAAGTTAAACAGGCACCCCACTGAGCCAAGACATCTCTACATATATCTTGGAAAGATTCAGTAGACAGACAATGTACTAGGCCCAAAACTGAGTAGGAGAAAATCAAATTGGATTGGATTTGGGGAATTGTGAAACTTCCCCCCTGCAGCTTCTTCTTGAAACAAAGGTCTGTATTTTTTAATATCAATATTCTTTTAGTGAAAAAAAAATATAGCCTTTCAATGAGAGGCAATATAGCATAACAGTTAGAAAATTAGCCTCCCATCCAGGAAGAACTGGGTTTAAGGTTTGTCTCTGACACATCTGTTTCCTGGGCAAAGCAATTAGGCAACTCTATAAGACCCCAAATTGCAGCAAAGATAGGAGTCAACCTGCATGGGTAGAAAGCGTGACTATACTCAGGAGTTTCCTCTGTCAATGAAATCAAGGATCTAGTTTCTATTCTTATTCTATTAACATTTCTATTGCCATTAGCCATATCATCTCAGTCTTTGAAGAATGCAAGTTACAAGACATCCAAAAAACAAAATAGAGATACATCATGGACGATAATATCCTACAGCATGTTAGCAATGAAAAACTACACAGGAAGAGCAGCATGGTGCAATGGTAAGGGAATTGGATTGAGAATCAAAGGTTCTAGGTTTAATGATCAGTTCTTCTACTTGCTATTTGTGTGACATTGGAAAGATCATTTAACTTCTTTCCATTTCAGCATCCTGCCACTATCCCACTTTAAGGGAATGTGTACCACAAGTGAAAACATCCTCAGACAGAATGGGCAGAAGTTTGTTCCAATGGCCACGAAAACCACTGAAGCAGGTCATCTAATGTTCTATGGAACATTTAGAGTTTAGTCAGACATCAAAGATGCCAACATCATTCAATGCATTCTAGACCATCACTAGTCAGCTTAACTTTTGTCCTGACACTGAACCTTGATGACTCTGGAAGACAGAGTGAGACTGAGGACTAATTTTAATCAAAATATGGTTAACTACTTTTTTTTTGAGTTAACAAACCATAGGATAAGAATATTCACTTGATTGTCAATGTCTTTTGATAATGTATGACCCCCAAATTAACATAAACTTCTGGTCTCTTCTGAGTAGCACACAATACAGTGATACAATTAGCTCCACTGTCTTTGATATTATCTTTCTTGATAATATTTTATTTTTCCAAATACATGCAAAGATAGTTTTCAACATTCACCTTTGCAAAACCTTGTGTTCCAAATTTTTCTCCCTCTCTCCCTCTCTTCCTCTTCCCCAAGACAGCAAGCAACCCAATATAGGTTAAGCATGTGAAATTCCCACGAGCAGCTGGATAGTGAAGTGGATAGAACATTGGCCCTGGAGTCAGGAGGATCTGAGTTCAAATGTTACCTCACTCATTTAACACTTCCTAGCTGCGTTACCCTGGGCAAATCACTCACCCCCAATTGCCTGCAAAAATACAACCCTCCCCAAATCTTATGCAATTCTTCTAAACATATTTCCATATTTATCATGCTGTGCAAGGAAAAATCAGGTATGGGGGGAGGGAAACAAGAAAGAAAAAAAAACCAAACAATGACAAGCAAATCATACAAAAAAGATGAAAATACTACATTTTGATCCATATTCAGTCTCCATAGTTCTCTTTCTGGATGAGAATGGCACTTTTCATCACAAGTCTATCAGAATTGCCTTGAATCACCTCATTGTTGAAAAGAGAGGCTGAGGACTTTTTTGTAGCTCTGTTTCACTTAAATCTAATTTGAGTGCAAGTCAAAACATTCCATAATGACATTAGTCCTCTTTGAAACAAAGGATAAACAACACCATCCCACTTGCAAGCCAAATACATGTCATGCTGCCTATGCTTCAACTTCCAACTCCAATCAGGAACTTACTGGAACATACCTGGAACACTGAGCTCTGATTGATGAACATTCACTTAATATTCCTGGATCCTATGCCTACCAGGACTCTTCTTGACCATTTGCGTGGTTACAGCACGGGAAATACCCCTCCCTAAAACTTTCTGATGTTAACTCTGATAACTCAGTATTGAATCAACATTATCATTTTTCCAAAAGAACATTTTAATTGCTCTATGTCTCCAATCACCATTCCCTCTGGATTCTCGGTCCAAAATCTTCCTTACTGATCAACATTTCCCTAATAGGTTTTATCTTTCCATAAAAGAATGTAAGTCATTGAGGGAAAATTCTGACTTGTCTATTTTTATTCCCAGAATTTAGCACAGTGTCTGGTACATGAAGGGAAACTAGGTGGTACAGTGGATAGAGTACTGGATCTAGAGTGAGAAAGACTCATCTTCCTGATTTCAAATCTTTCTTCAAACACTAGCTGGTGCCTGTAGGTAAGTAATATAATAACCTTTTTGCCTCCATTCTTTGTGTAATAACCCTTTATTGCCTGCACAACAAAGTCAAGAAGATCCCAAATGGGATGTCGGTCACATGACTGAAAAATCATTGAAGAACTGGCACATAATAGATGCTAAAAATTTATTCACTCGTTTAGTTCCTCTTTTTACAAAAGAGATTTGGACTAGTTGGTTTCTTAGGCTCCTTCCAGATCTAAAATTGTGAAACTGGAATCCTAAGCACTATAAAGGATATTATTACAGTATGACCAGAAAAATGGCTGATCAATTACATAGTGAGAGTAAAATCTAACCAATGTTCAGTCTCCATACTCCATAAATAGCCACACAGCATCAAGAGACTTTGAGAAAACCTCATTTTTCAACCATGTGGAAATCCACCAAGGGACTATGAATGGCAATTGCTGAAAATGAAGAAGTGCAGATGAGTTGTGCTCTGCACCATCTGAGGGGGTATCCACATCATGAGATCCCAGATTTATCAATATATCAAAGTGGAGGATAGGTTGGAGAGGGAAGAAAATGGATGTAGGGAGACAGATTTGGAAGTCTAGACAAAAGGTGATCCAGGATTTAATTAGAGTAATGAATGGATAAGTGGAGAGAATGGGACATGGTAAAAGATTCATGATGGCAGAATCAACAGATCTTGCCAACTGATTGGACATGTAGTAAGAGGAAAAAGAAAAGAGTTCAAAATGATATGGAAATTTTTAACCTGTGTGACTGGAAGGAGGCAGAAGGAGATGGGTAAATTTTCCCTCATTAGAAATGTTTAGAAGAAGTAAGTTTGAATAGGGGTAGAATTTTTTTAGCAAAAAAAGTCATTTATTAAGGACTTAGTATGTGCCAGGCACTGTGCTGTTTGGAAACAAAAATAAAGGCAAGTAAGATTGTCATTGCTTTCAAAGAATTTATGTTCTTTTTTCTTTTTAATGTAATTTTATTTAATTTTACTTTTTTTTCTTGTAATTAACAAGAATTTGTTTTCTTTTCCTCCTGTCTTAAAAATTCTGGGGAAAAACTCTTCCGTGATATAAAAAACCTTTCTGGAAAATAATACATTCCGTTTTTCCTTCAGCAACCTGAGTCATTTTTCTGTCAGGATATCTACACAGTGCCAATCACTTATCATCTTTCTGTCAGGATATAGGTAGCATGGTATCATCAATTTATATATATATGTATATATATACATATGCATATACACACATATATATACATACATATATCTATACATATATATGCACATGAATATATACACACATGCATATACATACATATGTCTATACATATATATAATGCTAAAAAAATTTCTCCTCCTATTCAAAATTTACTTCTTCTAAACATTTCTAATGAAGGCAATATTATCCACCTCCCTCTGCCTCCTCCAGTCAAACAGGTTCAAAATTTCCATATCATCTTGGACTCTTTCTTTTTCCTCTTAACACATGCCCAATTCATTATCATGGTTTGTCTTTCATTAGTCAGAATTTTTAAGAATAACCTAAACACATAGACCTAGATTAATTTTAAGGATGATACTTAAATATGTCTAGTCCAATACCCTTTTTGGAGACTGGAGGAGAAATCTCCCATCCTTGATAATGTTGGATTGTTCCTGACTGTTCTCTTGGCTAGGTTGATGGTATTGCTGGCTTGGTCCTTGTCCTTTGTATGGATATATATATATATATATATATATATATGTATATGTGTGTGTGTTATGTATGTGTATGTATATATATATGGAGATGTATATACACACATATATACTTTATTAAATATATGTTATATATATTTTTGGGTTTTTTTAAACTTAATTACATATTATATATAGATGGACTATACACACATGGTATATATCTTACATTGAAATGAGGACCCTAAGACCCACGGAAGTTGTAACTTGTCCAAGACCAGAAAGGAAAAAGTAAACATCAGGAGAATTTGAAACTGATCCTCTGATCCCAGAGACAATGCTCATTCTATTGAAGTATGAGCTAGGAGGAAGGAATATGGAGCTCAGGGAAAAGAGGTGAAAGGGGAGAAAAAGAAGGAAGAAAAAGGAGGCCTGGAAAGGGAAAATAAAACTAGAAATAATAGAAAAAAATGGAAAAGAAAAGGAAATCTTTGGTAACCTTGGAGAAAATGCTTATGATAGTAGAGTCAAAATTTGTAATCTGTATTACAAGGGAATAAAAAGTCAGTGTTGAAGAATTGGAGAGAGAGTAGAGTGAATCTGTCAAATCCTCTTGAGTGCTGCCTGAATTAAAATGTAATTGGGAAATATTTTTTAAAACATGTAATTAAAATACAATAGAACATAAATAATTTTAATACAGGTTCTTTTTTCTGAATAGTATTTCGTTATTTCAAATACACATAAAGATAGTCCCCAACATTCCATTTTTTAAGATTTTGTGTTCCAAACTTTTCTCCCTCCCTCCCTTACCTCCTGCCTCCCCAAGATAGCAAGAAATCTTTTAAACATATTTCTGTATTTGTCATGTTGTACAAGAAGAATCAGACCAAAAGAGGGAAAAAAACTATAAGAAAAAAAAAGAAAACAAAAAATGTAAAAATACTATGCTTCAATCGAGCCACATTCAGTCTCCATATTTCTCTCTCTGGATGCAGATGGCATTCTCCAATCCAAGTCTATCGAAATTTTCTTGCTGATAAGAACCAAGTCCATCACAGTTGATCATCACATATTATGTGGTTCTTAAGGTCCATATGCTCCCAAAGAGATCCATATGAATGTTTTAATGGTGTCTATTTCTATTTGAGTTTAACATCACCGATGTAAATGACCTTTTCTAGTAATTCAGCAGTAAAAGTGAAGAAACATGAAGTTTCAGATATATAATAGTTGAAACTATTGGAGAGGATGAGATGTCATCTCTTTTTCTTATTTCTGGTTTTTACTCCCCTTTCACAGACTGGATCACATGGCAAGCTATTGCAGTGATCTTATGGATAATCAGCCAACAAACATTTATTAAGTACTTATTATTTGCCAGGCACTATATTAAGTGCTAGAAATAATAATGTGCCCTAAAGGAGCTCATAATCTAATTGCGGGAGGGGGGAACAAAAAGCAAATAAAGATGTAAAAACAAGAGATATACAGGATGAACAGGAGGAAGATACTAGAATTAAGAGGGGTTGGGAAAGGTTTCCTCTAGAAGATGGGATTTTATGCCATCTGCATCTAAAGAGAATACCATAGTTCTCCATAGAGACTAAATGGGGATTGAAGCATTCTATTTTCACCTTTTTTATGTGTTTGTTTTTTCTTTCTTGTGATTTTTCCCTTTTGTTCTGACTTTTCTTTCACAACATGACTAATATGGAAATGTGTTTAAAGGGATTGTCCATGTATAACCTATATTGGATTGCTTGCTGTCTTGAGGAGTGAGTTAAGGGAAGGAGGGGGAAAGAAAATTTGGAACTCAAATCTTTAAAAGAGTGAATGTTGAGGACTATCTTTATATGTAATTGGAAAAATAAAATACAATTTAATATAAAAATGGGATTTTAGTTGGAACTTGAAAGAAACCAGGGAATCCAGGAGGCAAAGATGAGAAAAGAGAGCCTGCCAGGCAAGGAGGACAGACAAGAGGAAATTCACAGATTTGGTTGATGGAGTATGCTATTCAAGGAAGAGCATGGAAGTCAGGATCACTGAATTGCAGAGTTAAGTGAAAGACAGTCAGGTTTAGGATAGATACTTATTTTCTTTTGGTCCTATTGAACTGCTACAAATACTAACCATATTTATGGAAAGGTTAAAGGATGTCTTTGAGCAAGAATGTAGTTTGAGGTTGGAATGGTCTTGCTTAGACAATGAAAAAACTCTACTTCTGATGTCAGTCTTTATTAGTGAAATTCCCTCTTCTTCAAGTCTTCCTATAGATTGATGAATGCTAATTTTCCAGTTACCTTTCTTTTCTTTTTTTTATTAATACTTTTTATTTGCATAACATATGTATAGGTAATTCTTCAACATTAACCCTTACAAAGTTTTCTGTTACAAATTTTTCCCTCCTACTCCCCACCCCTCCCCTAGATAGCAGGATATCCACTACATGTTACTTATGTTAAAATACTTGACAAATCGAATATATGTATACATATTTCCCAACTTATCATTTTTGTGCAAGAAAAATCATCTACCAGAAAGAATAATCAGATAAAGGAAATACAATGCAAACAAACATCAATAGAGGGCATGAAAATGATATGTTGTGGTCCACATTTCACATCCCTCTCTCTGGGTGTATATGGCTCTCTTCACTGAACAATTGGAACTGGATTGAGACATTTCATTGTTGAAGAGAGCCATGTCCATCAGAATTGATCATCATATAGTGTTGTTGTTGCCATGAATAATGATCTCCTGGTTCTGCTCACTTCACTCTGCATCAGTTCATGCAAGTCTCTCCAGGCCTCTCTGAAATCATCCTGCTGGTCGTTTCTTACAGAGCAGTAATATTCCATAACATTCATATACCATAATTTACTCAGCCACTCTCCAATTGATGGGCATCCATTCAGTTTCCAGTTTCTAGCCACTACAAAAAGAGCTGCCACAAACATTTTTGCACATGTGGGGCCCTTTCTTTCTTTTAAGATTTCTTTGGGATATAAGCCCAATAGAAACACTGCTGGGTCAAAGGGTATGCACAGTTTGATAACTTTTTAAGAATAGCTCCAAATTGCTCTCCAGAATGGCTGGATCCGTTCACAGTTCCACCAACAATGCATCAGTGTCCCAGCCTTCCCACATCCCCTACAACACCTGTCATTATCCTTTCCTGTCATTTTAGCTAATCTGACAGGTGTGTAGTGGTACCTCAGGGTTGTCTTGATTTGCATTTCTCTGATCAATAGTGATTTGGAGCACCTTTTCATATGACTAAAAATAGGTTTAATTTCATCATCTGAAAATTGTCTGTTCATATCCTTTGACCATTTATCAGTTGGAGAATGGCTTGAATTCTTATAAATGTGAGACAATTCTCTATATATCTTAGAGATGAAACCTTTATCAGAACCCTTAAATGAAAAGATGATTTCCCAATTTGATGCTTCCCTCCTAATCTTGCCTGCATTAGTTTTGTTTGTACAGAAACTTTTTAACTTAATATAATCAAAATTATCTATCTGGTGTTCAATTAAGAGTTCCAGATCTTCTTTGGACATAAATTTATTCCATCTCCACAGGTCTGAGAGGTAAACTATCCTATGTTCCTCCAATTTGATTACAATATCACTCTTCATATCTATATTATGAACCCATTTAGATTTTATCTTGGTATGTGGTGTTAGGTGTGGGTCAAGCCCTAATTTCTTCCACACTAGTTTCCAATTCTCCCAGCAGTTTTTGTCAAATAGTGAGTACTTATCCCAAAAGCTGGGGTCTTTGGGTTTATCAAACACTAAATTGCTAACGTTATTACCTAGATTGTCCTGATATCCTATCCTATGCCACTGCTCTACTGCTCTATTTCTCAGCCAGTACCAAATGGTTTTGATGACTGCTGCTTTATAATATAGTTTTAGATCTGGTAGAGCAAGGCCACCTTCATCTGCCTTTTTTTTCATTAATTCCCTTGAAATCCTTGACCTTTTATTCTTCCAAATGAATTTTGCTAGTATTTTTTCTAGATCTGTAAAATAATTTCTTGGGAGTTTGATTGGTATGGCACTAAATAAGTAAATTAGTTTGGGTAGTATTGTCATTTTTATTATATTAGCTCGACCTATCCATGAGCACTTAATGTTTTTCCAATTGACTAGGTCTGACTTTATTTGTGTGGAAAGTATTTTGTAGTTTAGTTCATATAGTTCCTGACTTTTCCTTGGCAGAAAGATTCCCAAATATTTTATGCTATTATACGTTATTTTGAATGGAATTTCTTTTTGTATCTCTTGCTACTGAACTTTGTTGGTAATATATAAAAATGCTGATGATTCATGTGGATTTATTTTAAATCCTGCAACTTTGCTAAAGTTGTGAATTGTTTCTAGTAGTTTTTTAGTTGAGTCTCTAGGGTTCTTTAAGTATACCATCATGTCATCTGCAAAGAGTGATAATTTGGTTTCTTCATTACCTACTCTAATTCCTTTTATCTCTTTTTCTTCTCTTATTGCCAAAGCTAACAATTCTAATACAATATTAAATAGTAATGGTGACAGTGGGCAGCCTTGTTTCACTCCTGATCTTATTGGAAATGCTTTTAGTTTGTCTCCATTACATATGATGCTTGTTAATGGTTTTAAGTAGATGCTACTAATCATTTTAAGGAAAAGCCTATTTATTCCTATACTCTCTAGTGTTTTTAATAGGAATGGGTGTTGGATTTTATCGAATGCTTTTTCTGCATCTATTGAGATAATCATATGATTTTTGTTAGTTTGGTTATTTATATAATTGATTATGCTGATAGTTTTCCTAATATTGAACCAGCCCTGCATTCCTGGTATAAATCCTACTTAGGCATGGTGTATTATCCTGGGGATAACTTTCTGTAATCTCGTTGCTAAAATCTTATTTAAAATTTTTGCATCAATATTCATTAGGGAAGTGGGTGTATAGTTTTCTTTCTCTGTTTTCTCCCTACCTGGTTTAGTTATCAGCACCATATCGGTATCATAGAAGGAATTTGGTAGTATACCTTCTGTCCCTATTTTTTTCAAATAGTTTGTATAGTATTGGAATTAATTGTTCTTTGAATGTTTGGTAGAATTCACATGTAAAGCCATCTGGCTCCAGGTACCTTTCTTAGCAATTTTATAGCCTTTGTTATTGAGAATAATAGTTAATATTTTTATTAAAGTTAGTTTTACATTTTTGAAAAGTTTATTACCTATATTATATCATATTAGCACCACAGTGACCATATAAAGTAGCTATCACAGATATTGTTATCTCTATTTTACAGATAAATAAATTGTAGTTCACAATGGCTAAAGGATTTGCCCAGTCACAAGCTAGTAAATTTAGGTCCTCTTTTTAAAATAAAGTTTTATTAGTGACTTTTTGTTTTATGTCATTATCATTTCTCCATATACTCAGTGGTGTGCTACAGTCAGCTTATACTTGCTCTTAAAAGCCAGTTGTTAAATAGTGAGCAGAGCAATTACCTCAGAAATTGGCTGATACTACAAATCAGGGCTTGATTTGTTTTGTTGGTTGTCTCCACTTAAAAAAGGGATAGAAAAAATATTGATAATGTAGATTAAATTTATAAGTGTATCATGGTAAGGGTAATTAGGTGGCAAAGGGATAGATCACTGGCCCTAGAGTTAGGAAGACTTGAATTCAAATCCAGTCTCAGACACTTACTCTCTGATCTTGGGCTAGTCACTTAACCCTGACTGCCTCAAAACAAATCAACCAAGTGTGTCATGAGTACATTTTTTTTACTGATTGCACTATTTTAGGGATCTATCCCAAATTGAGGACTTCTCTTTAGCACAGAAAAAAAATTAAGCAAGACCAATCAATGCAATGAAAATATCTGGCAGTGCGAATAGCATTCAATACCCATAGTCCCCCCCCCCCTCTGCCAAAAAGAGGGAATTTCTTTTCTGGGCTCAAATTAGTTTTTATAATTATCCAGTTTCTTTTTAGTAACCTTTGAATTTTCATAAGTGTAGTCATTGCATATCTTTTTGTATGTTCCAATTAGTTCTATCAGTATTCATTTATATGTCTTCGAAGCCATACATCTCTCTGAATTGCTTATAATTACTTACTTCTTTGCTACAAAAGAGAGCAGAAGGTACCAACAGATTTTATAATCTCCATTTTTCGGATGAGAAAACTCTGTTCAAAGTACATTCTTAGGTTCTGAGAATACAAAGATCCAGGAAAGTTGGGGCAACTTTATTCCTTTATTGTCTCTAGCTATTTAAGTCTCTACCCTAATGCTCTAGGGAAAATTTCTTACAATATAAGTTTCATTAAATGTCTAGGGTCTCAAACTAGGCAATAACTATAGCAATTTGGTTTTTGATAAACCCAAAGACCCCAGCTTTTGGGATAAGTATTCACTATTTGACAAAAACTGCTGGGAAAACTGGAAACTAGTGTGGAAGAAATTAGGGCTTGACCCACATCTTACACCACATACCAAGATAAGATCTAAATGGGTTCATGATCTGGATATAAAGAGTGATTTTGTAAACAAGTTAGAGGAACATAATATAGTTTACCTCTCAGACCTGTGGAGATGGAATAAATTTATGTCCAAAGAAGAACTGGAACTTTTAATTGAAAACCAGATAGATAACTTTGACCATATTAAGTTAAAAAGTTTTTGTACAAACAAAATCAATGCAGACAAGATTAGGAGGGAAGCAATAAATTGGGAAATCATCTTTACATTTAAGGGTTCTGATAAAGGTCTCATCTCTAAAATATATAGAGAATTGTCTCATATTTATAAAAATTCAAGCCATTCTCCAATCAATAAATGGTCAAAGGATATGAACAGACAATTTTCAGAGGATGAAATTAAAACTATTTATAGTCATATGAAAAGGTGCTCCAAATCAGTATTGATCAGAGAAATGCAAATCAAGACAACCCTGAGATACCACTTCACACCTGTCAGACTGGCTAAAATGACAGGAAAAGTTAATGATGAATGTTGGAGGGGTTGTGGGAGGGCTGGGACACTGATGCATTGTTGGTGGAGCTGTGAACGGATACAGCCATTCTGGAGAACAATTTGGAGCTATGCTCAAAAAGTTATCAAACTGTGCATACCCTTTGACCCAGCAGCATTTCTATTGGGCTTATATCCCAAAGAAATCATAAAGGAAGGAAAAGGCCCCACATGTGCAAGAATGTTTGTGGCAGCCCTTTTTGTAGTGGCTAGAAACTGGAAATTGAATAGATGCCCTTCAATTGGAGAATGGCTGAATAAATTATGGTATATGAATATTATGGAATATTATTGTTCTGTAAGAAATGACCAGCAAGATGATTTCAGAGAGGCCTGGAGAGACTTACATGAACTGATGCTGAGTGAAATGAGCAGAACCAGGAGATCATTATACATGGCAACAACAGTACTATATGACGATCAATTCTGATGGACATGGCTCTCTTCAACAATGAAATGTTTCAAACCACCTCCAATTGTTCACTGAAGAAAGCCATATACACCCAGAGAGAGGGATGCGAAATGTGGACCACAACATAACATTCTCATGCTCCTTGATTGATGTTTGCTTACATTGTGTTTCCTTTATCTGATATATCGTTTGTGTAGATAAGATTTTTCTTGCACACCAATGATAAGTTTGGAAATATGTATACATATATTTGATTTGCCAATATTTAAACATAATTAACATGTAGTGGATATCCTGCCATCTAGGGGAGGGGTGGGGAGTTGGGGGGAAAAATTTGTAACGGAAAGCTATGTAAGGGTTATTGTTGAAGAATTACCCACACATATGTTATGAAAATAAAATAAAAATTAAAAAAAAATGTCTAGGGTCTCCTTGCAATGATGGAACAGTATGGTTCAAATACAAAATAACTATTTCCTGTTCACAAGAGATTAACAAGAGCAAGTTAACAGAACAAACAGCAGTAGTAACATAACTATATTGTTATACTCTCCCAGAAGATTATAACTTTGAATATCCATAGCAAGTTATGGGGTTTATCACATTTGTAAGTAATCCCTCAACTTTTTGCTTGATTCATACCCATATTTAACCTTTTTATCCTGAGCCCTAAGGTAAGTCATAAGTGTATTTAGATGCTTTCTTACTAATTAATAAAATTGCCAACTCTTTCTCATTAGTTAACCAGTAAGATTGAGGCCAATTCCTTAAATATTATTTTCCAGCCATATCCAAAACGGCCCTCTGGCCTCCTTTTCAAGCCTCCTCCCACCAGGACTTGAAGTCTTACCTCTAGGAGGACCCTGAGCTCTGATTGGTGAGATTTCATCTTATTGCATCCAGTCTTGGATGAAGCACACCACTTCTTAGTCACCTCCAAGCCACTTTATCATGTATATACAGTCTGCTACACACATCACTGCTATCCAGCTCTTGCTCCTTTACATGTGTTGCCTTTTCCATTAGAATATAAGATTTTGGAAGGCAAGGACTACTTTGTTTGTTTGTATTTGTATCTCCAGTGTTTAATATAGTGCCTGATACATAGTAGGCACTTAATAAAGACTTTTCATTTGTTTATTCAATAAACTGATGAAACCTTTGTTCCTAAAAACATTATTAATATTTCTATGGAAAATCCATTATTATGTTAAAATTAAATAAGTATTAATAGCACCAAATATACAATTTTAGCAATCAAATAGACATCAATAATAAAATACATAAATAATTATTTAAAACATTTTTGCTGAAAGAAAAAATCATAACCAGAATAAACCTACTTACTCATTAGGATGGCAAATGACTTCTCTTCACTTCTGAAAACACAGTTCCATCATTGATTCACTCAAGATACCAATTAAGTTGTTTACCAGGTGGTTCTCTAGTGAAATTACTAGTCAAATAAATGTTTTAATCAGTCTCTCTGGTATGTATGTGCATAGTTTTTCACACAGCCAGGTGCTAGGGCAAATTAAAATCCACTATCCACCTTCTGAATTTAGACTAAAAAGATGATTAAAATATTTTTATAGTTATTTGTAAAAATAGAAAAATCTGTGTCTCTATCACTATTTTGCTGGGCTTTGTTTCTCACTTTGAATAATACCTCCCTCTAGATTTGCAGAATGCAAGTAGTCAATAAGTTTATTTTTATTGTAGTTTATTTTTTATTACACCAAAAATGTAAAAGTGTTGTCACCATTCCAACATGAATTCTCTATTTCCAACCATATTCCCAAACCTCCTGGTTGCCATTTCAGCTTTTCTTTCTGGAGTGCTAGAGACAGTCCCAAAGTACTCCTCTTTTTTTTCTAATACCCCAGACAGCATGGAAAAAATCCAAGGGAAAGGTTCCATGTCTTAGAACATCCCCACCATCACCTTAGTAGTGATTGGAAAATAAGGGGGATGCAAAAAGGTGCCTTTTTAAAATATATAGCTTTTTATTTTTCAAAAGATAGTTTTCAATATTCACTCTTGCAAAACCTTGTGTTCCAAATTTTTCTCCCTCCCTCCCACCTCCCCTAGACAACAAGTAATCCAATATGGGTTAGACATGTGCAATTCTTTTAAATGTATTTCCATGTTTATCATCCTGCATAAGAAGAATTAGATCATAAGGAGGAAAATGAGAAAGAAAAAAGCAAAAAAGGTAAAAATACTATATTGCCATCTATATTCAGACCCCATAGTTCTCTTTCTGGATGCAGATGGCTCTATCGCAAGTCCTTTGGAACAGGCCTGAATCACCTCATTGTTGAAAAGAGCTGCGTCCATTAGAATTGATCATTCCATAATCATGCTGTTATGGTGTACAATGTTCTCTTGGTTCTATTTACTACTTCACATAGCCTCAATTCATGTCTCCAGGTCTCTCTGAAATCATCCTGTTGGTCTTTCTTACAGAACAATAATATTCTATAATATTCATATACCATAATTTATTCAGCCACTCTCCAATTGATGAACATCCATTCAGTTTCCAGTTTCTAGACACTACAAAAAGGGCTGCCACAAACATTCTTGCACATGTGGATCCCTTTCCCTCCTTTAAGCTCGCTTTGGGATATAAGCCCAGTAGAAACACTGCTGGGTCAAAGGATATACAGTTTGATAGCCCTTTGGGCATAATTCCAAATTGCTCTCCAGGATAGTTGGATCAGCTCACAACTCAGAAAGTTTTCACTTGTCAGTCAGGAGTCATAATAGCTGGCAGTATCCACCGTCAGCTGCTTGATTTTCTGGTTTTTCAAGAGTGATCATTTCAAGATCTGATCATTCAAGAGTGGTAAGATGATATATCATGAACAGAAGACATGCCAAGAGTAAGACATTTAATAAAGAAGCTTGAGTGTTTCCTGAGGAGGGCAGCCAGGCTGATGAAGGACCTTGAGCTTATGACACAGAATTCTGACAATTAGAACCCTTTCAGTTCTCAAGGACTCTCTCCATGCGTTCTCCCTATGCCTTCCTCTAAATTATTCAGTCAGTCAACAAGCATTTATTAAATCTTTAGTAAGTGCCAGACACTACTGCTATGTGGTAGGAATACAAAGAAAGGCAGAAACACAGTATCTCCCCTCAAGGAATTCACAACCTAATGGGGGAAATAGCATGCAAATAACTATGTAAATGCAAGCTATAGATGGTGTAAATTGGACTCATGTGTTGACCAGGTTCAGTGTTAGGGCATCTAACTAGATTAGATATGGTATCTAATGAAAAAGTTTAAGCTTCTTTTCTCACACTCTTTGGTTCTTTAGATCTTTAATTCAGAGACCCAGGAAAAAATTAAAGTATAGGTTTTGTTCATATTCCCTCAAAAGGGTGAATAGAATGGTTCTCATTATACTATGTAAATTAGGTTATGAGACAACTATTTATTCCTCCACACATAAGAACTTCTAACCAGAAAGACCCACAAAGATTCATTGACCGAGAACTAAAACTGTTCCCATATTCTCCTGGGAGGGTGAAATTCAAAACCATCAAGCTGTGAAGAAGTTTATAAGACAATTACACCAACATTTTGCTTTTAACCTCAATTCTGTCTGTCCAAACAATTCCTTTCAGGTTTATGTCTTCTGGGAAGTCACCGCAGGAGTTGGGTTTATCTTTCTATTGGTCATTTATTTTCCTTTTGAAAATGATTTAGTGTATATAAAGATTGTTCTTCTTCCCCTAACTGATTATTCAGGATCTCCAAATCTTTCCAACTCACCAGATTGAGCCAGACTCACCCATGTTGAGATCAATGCTCAGTCACCTACAACCAGGCAAATAAATTGAACAGGATTGACAGACAAGGGCCAGAGGCCCAGGTTCAGCCTTTCTTGAATACACACAACTCCTTTAGCAGTCATGTTTATGTAAACCAGCAATTTGGGCATAGTTGGAGAAGAGACCAACCCAGTGAGACAGATTTACTTCTATATTCTGGAGACAGAAAGAAAGAGAGGAAAGCAGATCTTGCCTCTTCATTTTATACTGATGTAGCCCTTCCTCTGAAGGTATCTCAAGGATCAGCAAATAGTAAAAGTCTTGCTTCAATATCCCAAAATGTCATAACCCTTTATCACTAAGTTAGCACAAAAGGTGGGCTAGAAGCTCTGCACATGCTCCAAGGGATGCAACCCTTCTTACTTTATCACTTTAAAGAACTGGAGATATTTAGCCTAAAGAAGAGAACACTTTAGGGAAGGAAACTTTAGTGATGAGAGCAATTATTATTTTTATTATATTAATCAAGATCCATACACTGTAGAAGATTGGTCAGTGTTTGGAGGATATAGTTGATTAATGAGATGTCCTTAATCTTTTGGGAACATGCTCCTGGACTTTGGACCAGATCCCACCCATCTAGGAGATCTTATTTCTGTTTAAAGTATCCATAGGAAAAAAAAGTGTAAACAGAATCAAGTCTAGGTGAGTGCTTGCCCCCAGGAAGTGAGCCCTTTTCTTGTAACCCTCTATTAGAATTTAGGGTGACCCCACTCATAAAAGAGAAAACTAACCAGAATGGGCTGAGTGGAGACTGCTAAATGGCTCTCCAGATAGCTGGAGACAGCTAAGTCTCAAGATCAAGTCACATTTTCTCAGCAAGAAGAGTTGAATATTTCTGGATCACCACCTCATTAAATGTCCATCAATCAAGGTTGATTTTCTCTTGTCAGAGGCATCCCCTTTTACAAAGGTATTTAAAGTATTCAGTGTCTCTATTGAGAACCTGGTTTTCTGAGAGAAACTACTGATCATCCATTTATTATTAGCTATTCTAATTAATAAATTGATTATTAATTACCCAGAATTTCTGTTTCTTGAATTTTTCACTCATCGCAGTGAACTGCTAAATCAATATAGATTAATAGAATTTTAAAAAATAGAATAATCCCCAGTCTCTTTCTGTCACAGAGAGATATATTTATATCTATATCTATATATATATCTGTAAAGCAGGAAAGAATGCTTTGACTTGCAAAGCTCTCTCCAGAAAAGATATATATGACAGTGACTCCTGACTTCCAAGTAAAAAAGCATCTTCCTGTATTCCTCTTGGCTTAAGGTGGGAGTGGGACTAGATATCATGCTTCTATAGTGGGAGTGTTGGCTTAAAGGTTCAAGCTCATCTATACCCAGAGAGGACAGAGGGAACTGAATGTGGAAAACACAGTATTTTCACTCTTTTTGTTGTTTGCTTGCATTTTGTTTTCTTTCTCATTTTTTTCTTTTGGATCTGATTTTTCTTGTGCAGCATGATTATTGTGGAAATATGTGTAGAAGAATTGCACGTGTTTAACATATATTGGATCATTTGCTGACTAGGGGAGAGGAGGGAAAGGAGGGAAAAAATAGAACATAGAATTTTGTAACAGTGGATATCGAAAATTATCCATGTATATATTTTTAAAATAAAAGAACTATAATTTTAAAAAGAAATCATTTTTTAAAAGTTCAGGCTCTTAGAGTTTGAAGTTTGTTTGCTTGTTTTTTTTTTCCTTTTTTGTTTTCTTACTCTGGTGAGCTAGGGAAGAAATGGAGATTTATGCCAGTGAGGCACATTATAAATATATCCTCTCTCCATGGTCAGATGAGACATGCCCAGGGCCAAGGGAAGAGTCAGGTTTAATTATACTGCATTTCCCTAGCTTTAACCTCTATACATTTCAAGAGAACCTATTAAGGCACTTAATAAACATATACTATAAATATATGCTAAGTGCTTCATGAATATCAACTCATTTGATCCTCATAACTCTAAGAGATTGATGCTATTATTACTCCCATTTTACAAAAACAAACAAACAAACAAAAAAACTTCTCCCACTTCTTTGCACAGTTAGGAAAGGGGGACCATGGAATATCACATAAATGTTTTCAATGTGTTGATTAATTTTGTTGAATTGCTTCCCTCCTTTTATTATTATTTATTATAGGGAATAACTCTTGAAAGGATGCACTGGGAAATTTTGATGATGCAAAAAAACTATATTAATAAAATTTTATCTCAAATAATTATTATTGTAGGTAATCTGCACTCCTTTCTGTGCAAAGTATGATCGCCTTTAGTAATGCTGGATCCTACAGAAGGGACATGGGATTGGCAAGGGAGTGATCTGCCAGTAATGTGCTCAAAAGAATAGCATTCTTTATTTTTTATTTATTTTTTTTTGCTTAGGCAATTGGGGTTAAGTGACTTACCCAGGGTCACACAGCTAGGAAGTGTCTGAGACCAGATTTAAACTCAGGTCCTCCTGACTTCAGGGCTGGTGCTCTAACCACTGCACCACCTAGCTTCCCCAAAAGAATAGCATTCTTGATGACACCTGCAGTAACTACCAGGCCAAAGACAAGATGTATGACAGGTTTAACCAATATGATACAAGCAATGAATTCCATCAGTGCTGTCATACTAAAAGTATGCCCTTTGGAAAATTGGTACCATTTTTTGGAGAGGGAAGATGAGGACCAAAATGAATGCAAATGGTCTTATCAACTGAATTATAATACAACAGAAATCTTGGTTGATTACACCTGAAATATTTATTTTAATTATAATCCTCAACCCAATAAGCCACATCTCTTCTGTGATCAGGAAGCAGAGGAAAGAATGTTAGTAATGATGAAATAGAGTAGTGGATTGTCCAGAATTCAAGAGGTTGTAACAAGCATATTTAGAGATGGACAAAGTGGTAAATATCATTTTGCCATTGAAGAGTCCTATTAATTTGAGATAGTTTGAGTTAAATGATATATAGAACTGTTGTACGGAACTTAACAAGCTATTTCTGATTGACTTCCTTCACACTGCAACACTCTGGACCAGGTTCAGAAGTATTTAGCAAGATGGATTGATTAGTTCCTTTGATAGATGGAAGTATACAACTCACCCCCCACCCAAACTATTCTAAAAATGGAATGGTTTATCTATTTTAGAAAAGTGGGGGGAAATCCAATTCTATCATACCTTCTTTTTAAATTTTTTAAAATAGTATTTTATTTTCCCCAAAACATACAAAGATAGTTTTCAACATTCACCTTAGCAAAACCTTATGTTCCAAATTTTTCTCCCTCTCCCCCTGCCACTCCCAGTAGCAAACAATTCAATATAGGTCAAATTATGTGCAATTTTTCTAAGTACATTTCCATATTCATCATATTGCACAAGAAACATCAGATCAAAAGGGGAAAAAACACAAGAAAGGAAAAAAAAACAAGCAAACAACAACAAAATGAAAAAAATTCTATGCTTTGAATCACATTCAGTCTCCATAATTTTCTCTCTAGATGCAGATAGTTCTTTCCATCACATGTCAATCATCACATCATCTTGTTGTTGTTGTGTACAATGTTCACTTCACTCAGCATTAGTTCATGTAGGTTTTTCTAGGTTTTTCTGAAATCAGCCTGTTGATCATTTTTATAGAACAATAATATTTCATTACATTCATATCCATAACTTATTCAGCCATTCTCCCAATTGTTGTGCATCCACTCGATTTTCCATTCCTTGCCACTAGAACAAGGGCTGTTACAAACATTTTTGCCCATGTGTATTCTTTTTCCTTTTTTATGATCTCTTTGGGATACAGACCCAAAAGAGACACTACTGGATCAAAGGGTATACACAATTTGATAGCCCTTTTGGCATAGTTTCAAATTGCTCTCCAGAATAGTCGAATCAGTCGACAACTTCACACATTGTTGGAGGAGAAAAATTGGGACACATCCACCCGATGTGTCCCAATTTTTCTCCTCCAACATTTATCATTATCTTTTCCTGTATCGATTTTTTTAAGGGAAAAAGCTATTCTTAAGAATGGTGATGAGCCTGTCAGATTGATGAATGTTGGAGGGGATGTGGGAAAGCTGGGACACTGATACATTGTTAGTGGAACTGTGAACGGATCCAACCATTCTGGAGAGCAATTTGGAACTATGCTCAAAAAGTTATCAAACTGTGCATACCCTTTGACTCAGCAGCGTTTCTATTGGGCTTATATCCCAAAGAAATCATAAAAGAAGGAAAGGGCCCCACATGTGCAAGAATGTTTGTGGCAGCTCTTTTTGTAGTGGCTAGAAACTGGAAACTGAATGGATGCCCATCAATTGGAGAATGGCTGAATAAATTACGGTATTGTATAATGATCAAGTATGAATGACCTAGCTATTCTCAGCAATACAATGATGAAAAATATTAACTACCTGCAGAGAAAAAAAGCTGATGGAGTCTGAATGCAAATTAAAGCATACTATTTTTCACTTTTTTCCTTTCATTCTTCTTTTATTCTAGACTTCTTGTACAAAATGACTAATATGGAAATGTTTTACATGATTGCTTATGTATAACATATCTAATTGTTTACCACCTCAGGGAGACCCCACTGCCTGAAGAGGAAGAGAGAGTTAGAATTTGGAACTCAAAACTTAAAAAGTTTTAAAATTGTTTTAACATGTAAAAAGAGTTTTAAAATTATGTTAATGTACTTGTGGGAAAACATGTATGTAAAGTGCTTTGCAACCCTGAAACGCTATTTGTTTCAAATAAACACAGTCACATATGTAAAAGGTGAATCCATTTTCACCCGTTTACATTCCCAAATCCCCAAATCCCCACAGGCAGTATTCATAATCCAGGTCCGGAAGGTTTCACAGAGTCCTTACTCGGGCTTCTCAGCTGCAGCTAGACACTGCCCCCTGCTGGATGCTTCAGAGATGACATCCTGCCTGTTTGGGGTCCCTCCCGACTTCCGCCAGCGACAGGGAAACGGACGCTTTCTCCAATTCTGATTAACTAGTAATATCTGTAAGTAATGAGGGAAAGTCTAGGGATAGGAGATGAGGGTGAAGAAAGGACAGAGAAATTGGCTTGTTGCCTACGGGAGTTTCAAAACGTTGCTCTGCGACTGACGTCAGACCCTACTCCTGAGCCTTTCTTCCTCCTACAATCTAAAAACTGGCTAGTGATGTCACGTGGGCAATATGCTTATCAGTCCTTGGGAAAAGCTCTAGGAAATATCGTTTTATACGCGATGTCAATCTTTGACCAGGAGAGGGCGTTAAACAGCATGTTCTCTCTTCCCCTATTCTCATTTCTTTTTTTATATTAGCAATTATTTTTTCCTCTCCCTTACATATTTCTCCACCAGTTGAAAAAAAAAAAAGGGAAAAACAAAACCCTTGTAACAAATATACATTATCAAGCAAAACAAATTCCTTCATTAACCCTGTACAAAAAGTGTATACATCTCATTCTGCACCGGGAGTCCATCACAACTCCGTCTGGAGGTGGGTGGCCTGCACCTTCCTCGATCTTTTGCCTGTTCTACTCCCCTCCCTTTTCCGTTACTCCTCTCCCTTTGCTTCCTTCCTTCCCCACCCCCAAGCTCCTTCTGCAGGCGGTGTCCTAGCCCGGGGCGGGAGCGGGAGAGGGAGGGGGAGGGGCGGCACTATTCCCCAGGGCGGGAAGAGGCGCCACGCTGGGTAGTGAGGGCTCTAGAGTCCAGCCTTATGAGCCCGGAAGCTGGACCGTCTAGTTAGAGATTAACTAGCTGGAAAGGCATCTTTCTCCCCTCCCCCAACCACCCCACTCTTCTAGTCCTCCAAGCCTCACGTATTCTTGAGGGGATCTGAGCTGAGAATGTCTGCTTAGAAAGGAAGGAGAAGAAAAAAAAAGGCAGCCTGTGTCGCCCAAGCCCCGGAAGACCTTAATTTGATAATACCCAATATTGCAACTCTTTTTCTGCCTCTTACACTCTCTGTCCACGTTTTATCTTCTGATCTCCACCCCTAACCCTCTATTTTACTGCCTATTTCTTCTATGTTATGGGCAGGCTCCAGAAATCAAGATAATTGTCAGAACAAATCCCCTGTGCTCAAGGTTTAGAGACAACTTCAAAAGGTGGGGGGATGGGTTGCTGACTGATCACCCCTAATCCGGTCCAAATCAGCCCTTTGCTCTCCTTTCCACTTACTCTGAACTGTAGGAAACCAAGTAGTGAGTACCTCCTCCTGGGTTTTTGAACGTTATCTGTGTTTCAGTTTTTCTCAGTAAAATATGATTTAGATTTAGACAAATGAAGCATTCAGGGCTTTTATTAAAATAGTTACAAGAAAAACTAATATGGAAAGGGATATAATTGAGGAGGTAAGGAATATAATTGCTGAAAGCCTGCGAAAAGTAGTTCAAGGAAATATCAAACACATTTGAGTTTCAGCAAGTACTTGACCATCTCAATCTTTGGGTGGAAAGATGAAAAGATACAAGCTGGATAATAATACAGTTAGATGGGTTTAGAATGGTTGAACAACTGGATACAAAGATTGTGGATTAATTGTATCCACATTAACCTTGAAAGGTGTTTTTATTAGAAGAACTGCATGAGTTTGGCTTATGTCAGATTGCTTGCAGTCTAAGGGAGGGAGGAGGTAAGGGAAGAAGGAAGAAAAATTTGGAACACAACGTTTTACAAAAATGAATGTTGAAAATTATCTTTGCATGTAATTGGAAAAATAAATATTCAAAAAAGATATCTTAAGTGGAGTGACACAGGGCTCTTTTTGGGGGGTCATATTCAATATCTTAGATGAAGTCATGCTTATCATATGGTCAATTGACAGAAGGTTTGGAGGAACAATTAATATAGTAGGAGATGAAAACTCAGTATCAGAAAATTTTTCAATGGGTTAATAATAGGGTGAAATTTAAAAGGGAGGAGGAAACATACCTCCCTCTTCTCCACAGAGAGAATGAGGACTATGGGGATAGAATATTGTGTGTACTGTCAGTTTCCTTGCTGGTTGAGTTTTGTTCAGTTTTTTTTTTTTTACTTTTATTTATGTATTTTTTTGCAAGGCAATTGGGGTTAAGTGGCTTGCCAACCTTCACACAGCTAGGAAGCATTAAATGTCTGAGGCCCTGTTTGAACCCACATCTTCCTGACTTCAGGGCCAATGCTCTATCCACTAATTTTTCTTTGTTATTAAATAGAATTCATGGGAGCATATTAAGAAATTATTCTATTATTTTAAAAGGCATACAAAAAAACAGAAAAAATGAATATATGGAAAACATTCATCTTAGATTCAAGTAAAAAACTGTATAGCATGATAGAGATGTTAATAGCAGTGTTTAAAAAAGATGCAGAGGTTTTAGTGGAAGGCAAACATATTAGTATGTAGTATGACTTGTGCAGTAGCTTCTTCAAATAATCAACTCATTTTAAGCCTAAGGCCACTTAGATCCACATGGTTCCCTTGTCTCCAGCTTTTGGGGGTTTTATTAGGGGGAAAAAGTTAGTAGTGAAATAATCACAACTCACATTTAGGAAAATTTCTAACATTTAAGAATAAGTTTTGCTTAATTTATATCTACCTCTGGTTAATACCTGGTTTCTTTGTGAGACAATATTTGAATAAAGAAAAAAACACAGTATATTACAAAAACTTTTCTTGGAATTCTCCTTAGTCTTTAAGATGATGGGTAGAACTGGTGACATCAGGACATCAGCCTGGTGATTCTGTTCCCAGTTACTAAATATCTCAATCTCTTCTCTATCATAGTTCAGTTCTACTTTCTCTTTCTCCTTTCTCTAGATGCCAGTTCTTTTTAGGTCTAACTCCAGAGATCATGCTTTCCTTTCTGCTTGCCTGATCCAGGAATATTTCTTTGGTTCTTAATTAGCTCCTGCTTTCACACAAGCTTCTTAGGATATGACCAAGTCCTCCAATTAGAGCAAGCTTTCTGTTGCATCTAGTTCTGGTTTATTATTCAATTCCCACCTAACTACACTCATGTGGGGTGGGCCAATCAGCAATCAGTAGATCCCCCACCTTTCCAAGAAACCAAAAGAAAAGGTTACTTTCTGATGGCTTAATTTAAAAATAAAACATCATGTCCAGAACAAGGGAAGTTATGATTCCACTATATTTCTTCCTGCTATCTTATTCACTCTGGGTACCATGTTTTAAAAAAGATAATGACAAACTGTGTCATGTTTCTAGAAGGTTGACTTGAAGAGTTGAATGAAAAGATTGAAGGAAGAACAATTTCTCTGGAGAACAGAGACTTAAGGGAAAATATAATGCCTGTTTTCAAATACTTAGAGGGGCTCTCATCTAGAGAAGGGCTTAGACTTGATCTGTTTATCTCCAAAGGACAAAACTGAGGTCAATGATTGGAAAGGAGGGAGGGATATTTGGACTATAATGAGAAATTACTTGGTGGATGAAATGAGAAGTGAGAGAGCACTGCATACTGTAACTGCAATATTGTTCAAAAAATAAATGTGAATGACTAAGCTGTTCTGAGTAATATGAACATTCAAATCAACTATGAAGGTCTTTTATGTTTTTCTTTTTCTTTTTAATGGTATTTTATTTTTCCAGATACATGCAAAGATAGCTTTCAACATTTTCCTTTGGAAAATTTCGTATTACACATTTTTCTACCTCCCCCTTCCCAAGATAGCAAACAATCCACCATAGGTTAAACATGCAATTATGAAAGACTTTTAAAAGAAAATTCCATTCATCTCAAAAAAAGAACTGAAATGTGGAGATATGTATTGTATGGTTCCAATCACACATACACACACACACACACACACACACACAGAGCAATTTTTGGCTTTCAATAATATGGAATTGGGAGAAAGGGAGAGAATTCTTTTTTTTTTAATTTTATTTTATTTGCATAACTTATGTGTGGGTAATTCTTCAAAAATAACCCTTACATAGCTTTCCGTTACAAATTTTTCCCCCCAACTCCCCACCCCTCCCCTAGATGGCAGGATATCCACTACATGTTAATTATGTTAAAATATTGGCAAATCGAATATATGTATACATATTTCCAAACTTATCATTGGTGTGCAAGAAAAATCTTATCTACACAAACGATATATCAGATAAAGGAAACACAATGTAAGCAAACATCAATCAAGGAGTATGAGAATGTTATGTTGTGGTCCACATTTCGCATCCCTCTCTCTG